>FIZU01005247.1:0-20566 GCA_900064475.1 Pseudococcus longispinus
TTTTTTTTTTTTTTTTTTTCCCCCCCCCCCCCCTCCAACCCATGGGGAGCTCAATAACAACATTATTGAAAAAGTTGATAAAAACGCGTGTGATATATCGTTTTCCATGATTTTTGGACTGAAAAGTTCAAATTTTGTGTTATTTTTGAGGAAGCATTTACATAAATGTCTTATTCTATTACAATCTGAGTTGCAGGGAATTTAAACTGCAAAATTTGATAAAAAGTGTGATACGTAAGAGGTGGCTCACATGGAAGGTCGATGGTTTTGAAAATGAAAAAAAAACTTTTGACTGCAAACATCTCAAAAAGTACGCCCCCTAGAAAAAAATTAATCGCTTGTAGCAGAAAGAGAATTTTAACCCCTGTAATTTTGATTCTTAGCATTTTTTTCATAGGATCCTTAGTTTGGCCAGAAAATCCATATTTATGGGAAATTTAGCTGATACACGAAGTCGATGCGGTTTTGAAAATTGAAAAAAAATTCCATCAACATGGATTTTTCTGGCGAAACTAAGGGTCCTACAAAAAAATACCAATAATTGAAATTGTGAAGCTTGAAATTTTCTTTCTGCTTAAATACCTATATTAGTTTTTTTCTGAGAGACTTGGTTTTCGCGATTTTTGCAGTTAACATTTTTTTTTTCATTTTAAAAACCATCGATCTTCTCGATTTTAGCAATATTTTCTGGTTTACAAATTTCTTGCAGTCTCAATGAACTGCTGCTATAGGTATCAAAAACACCTGTAAATTTGAAAATATGACATGAAATAAAAGGTTAGGAATCACTAAATCGTAAAAATAATGCAAAATTCGAATTCAACGCATTTAAAAACCTATATTTTGATATGCAACTTGTATTTTAATCAGTTTTCATTCTTGACCTTTTTTTTGGCCCCCTTTGAGGAGCTATATAGGGGCAATGTCGAAAAAATTGATAAAAATACGTTTGATATATCGATTTCTGGGTTTTTTAGAGTGTGAAATTCGAATCCGATGGTATTTTCTAGGTATCGCTTACGTGGCACTCTTTAGTAAGCATTGCTGCACCAGATTTCTCAAAATCTTGGAACATTCATAAATTCACTTAGTTATACTCGAAAGTAATCCCTCGGATTAAATTTTTCTCTTATTTGTCAGCTACCAACTGAAACGTGATCTATGTTTATTATTTTTCAAAATTCGTTTTCCATCCATCTAAGTTGTAGCCCGAAGTTATTTCTCGACAGGATTAAACCCTCTTGTAATACACACCGTAAAAAAATTGGTAAAAATTTATAAGCTTCATTTTTCATCGCGTATTAACTTACCATCATCATCCAGGATCCAAACAAAAAAACAACACTCGCCTCGAGCTAACAAAAACACGAGTGGGATGAATATTCTTCGTAATCTTTTCGTGTTCCAACATCAATTTTAATATATTTTAAAATTACTTTTCATTATTTTTTTCGTTTAAAAAAATATCATTTTGTATTCGACGTCGACTACCATTCTGGTAAAATGATCCAAGCATATGGCGAAATAGTCACCTTGAGAAACGTGTGTTTTTCGTCAATAATCTGAACTTGAAAGAATGAAAATTTTATGGAAAGAAAATATGTCGAGATATTTTCTAATAAAGTTTCGTATATCTTCGAACCGCGCTGCGTACTTTTTCTTCTTTTGCCAAAATTACATCGTGGATATTGGATTTTGAAATGACAGGATGGGGTTCTTTTGTCATTGTAAAAAAAATTGCGATAGACGTTGGCCATTTTAATGTCTCTCCTACAATTGCGGGTAAACATTGGCCAACTTTTTTGTTTTGTTTTTGCGGAAATATTAAAACGGCGTCAACGAATTTATAGATTTCCTCATTGGAATGATGGCGAATTGTGGGGATACGTAGAGAAAGAGATGTCTGTAAAGTTGCTGTGTATCGTGGCTTCCTTATTATTGTCTTCCTGTATTCTTCCAACGGATGTAAGCTAATTCTTGACAATTATGAAAATTTAAACGCCAGAGCTATTAAAAGAAAGAAAAAAGTTTTACGTATGCGTTTACGCGATTCACGACGAGTCGAACTTTAACCTTTGGCTAATTTAAAAGAGATGGATCGGAAAACAATAATGGTGCTAATTTGTCGCGGTATAACGAGTCTACATATACAATATATAAGGTTACCATACAATATATACAAATTGAAAGGCGTATTATTGGCGAAATTCAAGGTCGCCAGAGATGGTAATTTCGTTGGGCGTATCGTTACCATGTAATAATAAAATTGCATCGCGAATACGTTTCGATGGTTTATTAATTGTAGATCGAACGATGCAATTCGTATGGTTATCGGTGCATTATAATAGATTATTTTCATTTGGGTAATCACCCGTTGAGCTCGATCATGTAAATTAATCGAAATTGGATTTTCTTTGATTTGCAGCATGCCTCGGAGCTCGGCACATCGTTACGTTCATGTTATTCTTGGGTATGGCGAATGCCTACATCATGCGAACCAATATGTCGATCGCCATCGTAGCCATGGTGAACCATACAGCTTTGCCTAGAGATGTAAACATACCCGAAGATTTCCACGAATGCCCTGGTTCCGCTAACACCTCCCATAAGGTAAGTACTCGCTCCCGCCGTGACATCGATGATGTCCGGAGTCAGCATGTTTTTTTGCTTACGTGTTGCATACCTACACATGTAATTTTTCACAGGTTGTCCACAAAGATGGTCATTTCAAATGGGACTCAGTAGACCAAAGCATTATTTTATCGGCATTTTTCTACGGTTACGTCGTGACCCAAATTCCATTTGGAATTTTGTCCAAAAAATACGGCGCTAAACATTTTTTAGGCTATGGTATGCTTATTAATTCAGTTTTCGGTTTTTTAGTTCCTATCGCCGCCGAATATAGTTTCTGGGCGTTGATCGGTGTTAGATTTATTCAAGGATTAGGAGAGGTAAGTGCTGAGTACCGAATGTACGCGGAGCTCGAAATGCTCGATCGGTATTCGCGATCTTGATCGGATATGCTTCAATTTTTTTGTGATTTTTTCTCCCACAGGGTCCGATTGTTCCTTGTACTCATGCTATTTTAGCTAAATGGATACCTCCGAATGAACGGAGTAGGATGGGCGCGTTCGTATATGCCGGTAAGATAATTAAAATGCTAATATCGACCTTGAAATGATTTAGAGGAAATGGGAGAAATATTTATTGTTTTTGATCGGATGTGTCCGTGCTTAGTCCATACTACAATGTATGTTCGACAAGAGTAGATATAAATATCGAATTGAAATATTCTTCTGTAAGCTTGGTTGAATTTTGGTAGGGAGGACTACAATATCACATTTGGTTCAGTGCTGAATTCCCCTAAATTCCACTTGTATGCATTAAAATCACGGCCGGGCTCGTTCATATTTGCGAACTAGTTCAATGCTTCGAAACGAACGTGAACTGAACGAGTCCATTTTTTACGAACTTGATCGTATTTTTTTCGCGTGCATTTCAGTTCGTCTGCAATTTTGAAATGTAAATTTCTCTGGAAAGTGAATTCTATTAAAAAGAAGAAACATTAATTAAATCGTAGGTAATCAATTATACTTAATGAATGCTTATACCCTGATTACCTAAACTTTTACAAAAATTCCAATTTTGAATTTTTCTGCAACTTTTCTATAAAAAATCATCAGTTTGTGTAGCCCATTCTTTTCAAATCTGTACCTGAAATAAATTAATAGAAATCTGAATTCCACATTTGTACAAAGTGAGGTTGCTCCCCTTCCCTCCCAAAGGATTTTCTATATTTTTCACTGAATTAAAATGTTTGAGAAAAAAATCGATTGTTTAAACATTTTTCTGAGCCAAGTGCATTGTGCATAAAAAGCCATATTAATTTTTTCCAAAAGATGCATTTGGAAAAAGTAATATGATCGAATGAGGGGAGAGGAATAAAAATTTCATTCACGAGCAAAAATGCAGTCTTAAAATATGTACTCATTTTAGTCCAAAGTAACATTTGAAATTTTATTCAAACAGGAGAGGGAATTTTAGACCATAAAGTTCCACGAATTAGTTTCGAAATTTCCTCTTAGGGCCAAATCACCACTATATTTTCCCTGATGTGTTATTTTCTGAGAAGTTACCCTTATTTGTGAGGTATGGTGTATCTCTGCAATATGTACGAGTATGAAAATACTTGGTTAAATTTTAAAAAATAAAATTTTTTTATGGAGAGAGAAAGAGCCAAAAATTTTACTGGTGAGGTCAGAGTTCTAAAATAGTCATTTTTATCATGATTATCTAGTCAATAATTGCTAGATTGTCATTATTTGGTCATAAATTCACTCTTTAGTTATTATTATCATTATTTTCGATCTTTCGGCCTTTTTTTAGATTTTTGGCTTTAAAAAAATAAATAACCGAATTAAATTCAAAAAGATTTTCTCTATTTTGTTAAACATAATTGAAATTTTGTCCGAAATCGAATTTTTCAAAATTTGGTTCTGAACATTTTTCCAAAATTTCGTTCAAGATTTAATTAGATAGAAACCGTTTTCAAATTTTCTTCAAAATTCTGTTCAAACACAATCTTTTTAAATTTTATTTCAAATTAGATTTCTCATAATTCTGTTCAACATAATTTTAGTTTTGATCAAACGCACTTTTTAAAAATTTTATTTGAAATGAAATTCTTCAAAATTTCCTTAACATAAAAATTCTTTGAACGAACTCTTTACAATTTTATTGAACACAATTCATCAAACTTTTGTTTAGAATCAAATTTTTTAAAGGTATGTTCAAACTCAACTTTTTAAAATTTCTTTCAAAATTCTACTCAAACACAATTTCAGTGCTCGGAAATACTCATTTACTTCATTTTTCGTTATTTTTTATACTTTGTCATTATTGTAATTTTTGATTTTTTTATTCAAATTTTTGACCAAAAAAAAAAAATTAAAAAACATAACTTTGCTATCAGAAATTTATCATTCACAAAGTATTCTTTGAAAAAAACAGTTCTACAAATTTTTTGATGCAAAATTTTTTAAGGAAAAAATCATTTGAAAAATGGTAAAAAAATTATTTCCTTGGTAAATTGTCCGAAAAACACGTTTTAAGAAAAGTTTTGAAAAATAGTTCTTGGCAAAAATTACAAAAATATAAAAAAGTAATTCAAGTTGTCCTACAAAAAAAATGGTCATCTTCGACTTGATAAAGTTTCACAAAATGTTTATTTAATTTTTTTTTCTAAGAACATTGCATTTTTACAAAGGGTTACGATACGTACACCAAAAAAATCGCCCTTTTGGTACCAAAATTAGTCAATTTTTGTATTTTTTTGAGCCAAAATTAGTCGGAGGAAAGGGGGTTGAACTTGACTCAAAATTTGAGAACATTTCCAGTCGGTTATCAAACTGGTGGTTTTTTGGCCCTTGAAATCTGTTTCTGGGATAATTTTGGCCATAATTTCGAGTCGAACCTCATTCCCTAGAATCACCTTTTATTTTGTTTGCATTTAGTGACATCAAAAACAGACTCAAAAGGTTAAAAAAACATAGATTTTTATTTCTGGTCCACCTCTCCGTACAATTCTGGAACTCTGCTCTGATTTTGGTCCAAAATTATCTCAGAAATGGATTCCAAAAGCCTAAAAAACATGCATTTTAATATCCAATTCAAAATTTTTTAACATAACGGGGCCGAGCTCCATTCGCCTTTGGTTTTTTTTTTATGAAATGACATTGGAAACTGATTTGGAAAGTCAAAAAAAATTACGATACCTCTCTTGATAGCGTCGAAAAATTATAAATTTCAGTCGTGCGATCCCCGCTCACGCCCCCTCTTATGGGTATCAATTTGGATTTACTGTTGTCGTAATTAATTAGTTTGTAATTGATTAGTTCAAGCGACCAAGCGTTAAGGAGTCCATTTTGCGTTATTTTCTCTAATTAGAAAAAAAATTGAGATACGACTTCATTACATTACATGCAAACATTTTCAAAATATTTCATTTTCGAGTTATACCATTTGCGTTTTTATTGGGGAAAAATTGAAATTTCAAAAAAAAACTGACAATGCAGGGAAAATAGACCTCATTACACCAGATGTGCGAATTTGTTCTAATTATTTGATTATGCAATCATAAGCATAAAAATGTATAATAAGTTGTATGATCATCTTTTAGTAGGATGATGACTGTAGAAGTTTGAAACGTGCTGCTATTTTCCTTTCATGTGTTCAATATTTCACTGACCTCTTTTTTTTCTTTTTTTTCTTCAAGAATTTAAATAATTTTGTGTATTTGATGACTTGGAATTAAAATTAAAATTTCATCTTTCCCCTATTTTTATCATTTTTTCCAATTTTTATTCATTATCACAAGCTAATAATTACGTTAATTTTACAGGAGCACAATTCGGCACCGTGCTAGCCATGCCAATCAGCGGTTTCCTATCAGAATATGGATTCGCCGGCGGTTGGCCATCAATATTTTACGTATTCGGATTAGCTGGTACCCTTTGGTCGATAGCTTTTATCTTAACAATTTACGATGATCCGGAAAGCCATCCTAGAATCAAAGAGGATGAGAAAAAATACATCGTCACGTCTGTCTGGGGTGCTGCCGGAGTATCGGTAAGATATCCTGACAAATATCTTCGTTATCTAAATAAATTGACCATTTCGTACCCTACGAGGTACTGAAACAAGCAAAAGAAGTATTGTAGTATAAATATACATGCACAATAGAGACGTCACCGAATAAAGCTAAGATGCCAAAACGTTGGCCAACGTTTTTAAAGGTATCTAAGTGTGTATTTTCAAGTCGCGTATAACAATTTGCGAGAGTTTTCAAATTACGAGAAAAAAAATTCGACAACGTTTGGCATTTATTTTGCATACGTGCGAAATTTTCGAGTATGTTTATGCATAAACAAAACGAAAAAGAGAATTATTTTCAAAGCTCACGCGAACAATGTGATGATGGCGTGCACGTGTATCGTGTACGTACACGCGCACGGTCAGTAAAGTTAATCGTTCGAATGAAGAATAAAAAATGAGAAAAATGTATGGAAAAAAATCGATCGTTATTAATACTCTTTATGGTTTCTTAAAATATCGTTTTTCTCGACTACGGTTTATTTTCGACGAGGAAATGGAGTTTTTATAGAATATAGTAATATTATCACTATTGGTTACCGATGTTATGTTGTTGGCAACAAAGTGTCTCCAATTCGAACTTGAAAATGTTATGTGGTCGTATCGTAAACTATAATTTTCTGTTACATTTTAAATTAGTATTTATCTAGAGGTTTCTTCTTTTTGTTTACGCAGGAACAAAACATTCCATGGAAAAAAATCGTACTTTCAAGCGCATTCTGGGCTATATTGGTAGCTCATATGGCTCAAAATTACGGTTACGAAACGTTGCTAACGCAGTTACCCACGTTCATGCAACAGATTCTGCACTTCGACATCAAATCTGTAAATCATTATTTATTCCTTATCACTTGAGGTCTATATAACAAGTTACCAGTACATTAATACGAATTTAAATTTAAACGTATTTAGCAATTTTGTCGAATTAATTAATTAATGTGTGTGTTTTTCTTAACGGTAGTTTACTAAACAGTTTTTTGAAAAAAAGAGAGTGTGGGGTTTTTTGGTTGATTTTTTACCGAATGAATTATATTAGGGATGAGGACCTCAAGGTTCTATTAGAATAGATTACAATTAGATTTATTATTTTTTGATTTTTTTTTTAAATTGTAAGAAATAGCTTAGTTGAGCTAGATTTTTACGATGTGATTTTTTTCATTTTTCAGAATGGTATTAACTCATCTTTGCCATACTTGGCAATGTGGCTGTTCTCAATGGTTGCTAGTTTTCTAGCAGATTCTATGATAACTTCTAAGAAGTTCACGATTACCACTACTCGTAAGATAATTAACACCGTAGGTCAGTATTTTTATACTCTAATGAATATTTAATTAGTTATGGGTATTGATTGAAATCGATTAATCGATGAATATGAGTACAGGTATAATAGTCGAGTGAGTGGAAAAACGTATCTTTCTTATTTTTACTTCTGAAAATCTTTGTTTTCTATGTTTAAATGTTGAAAAATCAAGGGAGATTTACAGGGCAAAATTTTCACAAAAATGACCCTATTTTTAATGCTTTTGAAATTGAGTGAAAAAGTTTAAAATCAAATTGAACCAAATTTTGATTTTTTTTTCTATTTTTGACAGCTTCTGTTCGTTATAATGAAGTTACTTTTGAGTTTTTTTTTCTCAATTAAGAATACAGATAAATCTTGATTATATCGATTTCTCTCTTATACTTATCTAAAATTTCCATCGTTTTCCGGATGAAAAAAATTTTTGTTTAATTACTCGATTGAGATATTTACCTAATCCCTGCAAAAACTCAAAATTCCAGATAAACTGTTTCTGAAGTAAACATCATTCACTATCACCGAATTTTTAAATTTTTTCTCAATTTATTTACTGAATCGATGGTCATTTTCCTAAGATAGAATAATTTTTTCCTTTATCGTGTTCTGACAAAAATGGAAATTTTCAAACTTTTCGACTCTATTCTTCTGAAAAAGGAATGTTTGAACTTGGGTTTTAGGTACCACCAAGGTCCGTACCAGCCAAAGTGGTGCCCTAGTTGGAGAAATTTGTGAATTTTCCCTTCTTTCAAAAAATTATAAAATTCAACTTTTTTTTTACTTTTTTTGTTTTGTTAAATGCTCAGAATAGCACCTTTTTTTTGCTCTTTGAACAGAATTATTCAATAAAAGTATTGCTGTCTTCCCTCCAACAATAATTCTTTCTTCAGTTCTATGCACTTTGCAAGATTCTATCAAGAATTATGTAATTTTTCTGATTTTTCGTTGCTCGAACCGGTTTTTTTTCTTTTATTGATGTAGTGTTGTAAAAGTCTTAGTCACCCTTGAATTTGATAATTTAATTAAATTTTCATGTCTTGGTTTAAATTCCATTTGCCATTACTGAAAAAATCCTATATACGAGCCTAGCTATCACTGAAAGCTTGAAATGGATGCAATCATTTAAAATTTTGAAAAAAATTCAGTCATATCATCCCCCCAATTTTTTTTCCAATTTTGTTGAAAATTTTAAAGTGCAAAAAATTGAGACCTTTTTTATTGGTATTTTTGAAAAAATTTCCATAAGTGTACCCACATTATGCCCACAATTTGTGAATATTTCAAAATTTTTCACCCACCCCTTCCAAATATATCGCGCATTAAAATTTTGATATATGGGGGGTGATAATTTGGGAGTGTGTGAGGGGTCAAGAATTTCGGTGATGAGTTTTTACATCAGGGGTAACATTTAGGACCACTTTCGGGGAAATTTGGATCAAGGGTCGATTTCACTATCTTATCAGGAAAGGCCCTTTTTTGAAAACTAAATTCAATATACTTTCGTGTGTTGATGGTTGCATACCACCAACAAAAAATTTAACAAAATCATAATTTCAAGTACCTAAGGTGATAGGAAAAAATGTTTGCAAAGAAATTTGTCACGTCTACTTTTTGCCTATCCATCTTTATTTTCTAAGGGACTGTATAATGAACAACTGATGTAGCCCCTTCAAAAATGAAGATAGGCAAAAAGTGTATATGACCAACTTTTTTGCAAACATTTTTTCTTAGCGCCCTAGGTACCTACTTGAAATTATGATTTTGGTACCTAAATTTTTTGAAAATGCGATTCAATATACTTTCGAGTGTCATTTCATCTGAGTCGAAAAAATGTAAAATTTTTTTTTGCTCTCTTCCTTCTTTAAAAATCAAAATAATTGTCGAAATGAAGTATCTATCTTCGAACGTGCCAATTTACTGGACCTCTTACCAATCTTCTTTTTTCATGCAATTTTATCAATCTTTCGAGCTTCCGAACAACTAGACTCTTGCTCTTTTGAGCAAATATCGATTAATCGATTTCATCAACTACTCTAGGAAACATCGCCATCGTCAGTAAATAAACTTACAATAATTTTGAATTTTTCCTCAGGTCAATACGGTCCTGCGATCGCTTTAATTCTCGCAGCGTACACCGGCTGTAACCAATACTTGACCGTGGGTTTATTGACGGTCGGTATGGGCTTGAACGGAGCCATATATTCTGGTTTCAAAGTCAACCATCTCGATATATCGCCGAGATTCGCCGGAATTCTCATGAGCTTTACCAACTGTCTAGCCAACTTTTCCGGTTTGGTTGCACCGCCTGTCGCAGGTTTCATCATCAATAAACGAGTAAATAATCGAATCTTCGTATCTATTTTTAAACCAAAACGTGCATAAAATAAAATTCGAATTTTTGCATCATTTTTAGCCTACTCAAGCCGCCTGGCGAATGGTATTCTTCATCGCGGCCGGCGTCTATATCGTTGGTGCGACAATTTACGTGATATTCGCATCGGGCGTTCGACAACCATGGGACGATAATCGACTGATAAATCAAAGCAAAACTAGGAGAAAACCGGAAAATGGTGCTACGACCGAGAACGGAACCACCACCAGTCCGACCAAAGTTTACGGCGTCACGAATGGCATTTTCGACGAAACCACCAAACATTAGTGATGGATGTACCAAGGACGAATTTCGTCAGCGGTGTGCAAAAGGCCTAATTTTTTTACACCAGGCCGAATTTTTTATATTTTGTAAATTCTTCTCTTCTACTTTTTTTTGTCGTTTGTTTTATTCAGTTTTTTTCTAGAGGCTATACGAAGTCGAACAAAAGAATTTCTTTAGCATTGTTTTACGTATTGGATAATCTACATTATTTTATCGTTTTTACGTTAACTTAAACAAATGTGTTATTTTAATCATGTCCCAGTACCCTGAACGAAAAAAATGGTTTTTCATTGAAAAATAAAAGGTTGTAGCTCGGCGCACTTATATATTAAGCGCATGTATCCGGTCAAGTCTTCCATTAGTCGATAAGAGATGTATCATAACCCAAACACGTCCCCTTATTCCCCTACCTCGATCCCATAATAAATATTAAGAGATTCACTTATTACCTGTGTGTATACTATATTGACAATAAAATTTTCATATAAACGTACTTACCTACCTATTTGGACGATGATTTTGATGAAAAAAAAAAGGTAAGTAGGTAATACGCCGGAGATTAGGTACTCGAAGTGTGATATCGTTGTTATTTTTTTTCCTCAATTTTTCTTATTCTATGTTGTTTTTCATTGTACAATTTATTTATTCTTGATACGGCCCCATTAGAGTTGAATCGAGAGCATCACTTCGAGCTTATTCGAATATAGAAAAATTCCCAAAAATGTTTTAGTTTGGAATCTAGACTCGATTGTTTTTTTCTTGCCGAAAGTATTATCGATAATGGGAATAAAACGACGTTTTAATACAATTCGACGTATTTTTATTTTTTTTAATACCTTCACGTTGGAAACGTATATATGCTATGTACCTATACGAAACAGAAGATATTGATGTAGTAATTTATTTCCTCTTTTGTATTATTTATTGAAATTGTTTTTCATTTTGTATTTTTGAATAAATTTTGCTCAGTTGAATGTTTCATTGTGTTTGTGAGTGTATCGACGAGTTCATCGGGATGGCTTAGAAAACGCCATCGAAAAGGAATTGATAGTCAGTTGGATGTACATTTATCGATGGATGTACATATGTATTCGTATACGAAGAAAAAATAATTTTAAGCATATTGGATTGATCGTGTACTGCATTTATTGCCTGGCTCGATTTGTATATGAGTAACTTACACGTCGTTTATTTTATCGTGCTTTGTGATGTGCACGAGTAAGAAATATGTACATATGTGATGTAGTTGTAAAGGTACATGAAATTGTAAACTTTGTGCGCATTTATTTACATTAATATTAAATTTATTAAATGATAAAGCGACCAGTCCGTATCTGACTTGATATTCATATACAATTGGTATTGTATCGTGTTATCGATGCTTGAGACGCGTGTGTTTATTTTACAATTTTTTTTTGCTTTTTTTTCTCGAATCTTTTTTTAGTTTTTATTTATCGAGTATTGAGATTGGCTGTTGAAGGAGTTGAAAATTTTTTTGCATGCTGGTGAGGGAAAAATTAATTACGAAAAATATTACTGAAAATTTTTTTAATTGCATTTTACTTCAAAAGGGTATCATTTCGATTAATTTAAAAAGGAAATGGGTTGTTAGAAAACTTACATATTTTCAAGAGAAAAAAAATTAGGAAGCTAAAACTAACATCTCATGAAATTTTTTTCTGAAAATGTCAAAGATTTGTTAATATTTCAACCTATGAGTTGGAAAGGGCGTACAAAGATGTTTAAATCATACCTAGGTACATATAAAAAAATTCTTAAATTATTCAGAAAAATTTTTGGAATCTTGAAAGAAATTTTGAATAATTATGCAATCGAGTTCATAACAGATGTTCTTCAAATGAAAGAGTGAGGAGAAGAGAACTATAAAAAGTAACCCCAAACTTGAAATTTGCTGAAAGTTTTCAATTTATAAAAATTCTAAAGGGGCAAATAATGAGTTTTTTTGAAAGTAAAATGAACAAGATGACGATCTTTCTTTTTTCATCGATAGAGAAAAAAATAATTACCTAATCTATAGATATATAAAAAAAAATTATTTTAAAATGACAATTTCTACGGTCTAAATTTTAAAATGTTGGAATTCTTTTAACGGTTTGAAAAAGAAAAAATTTTGATATGGGTAGATACATACTTATTAGGTGAATACCCCTCTTATTGGTCTCTACTAGGGGGTTAAAAAGTTGCAGATTTCTAAAAAAATCGAGATTTTTGATCTACAAAAAAATTGATACCCTCCTCAAACAGTATTAAAAGTTAAAACTGAACCTAAACGGCTTTTAATGATGCAAAAAATTGAAAATTTTTCATAGCAGCGCTGTCAACCTTCAATTCTTTTTAAAAAAAACTTATTTTTCATGGTAAAAATCAAGTAGGTACTTGTAAAATCAATGAAACTGAAATTTTTTTTCAATTCATTTCAAGTAAAATTTTCTGAAGTCAAAAATACTCGATTTCATGAAAAAGGGCAAAAAAATGAAAGTTTCTCAATTTTGCTGAAATTGCAGTATATGATGGATATCGACTGAAACAAGTCCAGACATAATTTTTAGGTTCCTAGGTCATCTAAGAGGAGGTTGCGGGATCCCAAAATCGTGTCATTCGTGTATTTTAAAAGAAAATTGTAAAAATTAGAAAAAAATAATGAATTTGGTTTGAATGCAGGTTGACGGTGTATTTTGGGTATCATTGGTGATAGGTATAATTGTGTAGGTATTAAAAGAAAAATTGTTGACCAAAAATGACCCACTAAACGGGCGAGGGGGATGCTCAAAAAACTCAGATTTTTGTATTTTTGAAGATGACTCTCTACAATCTTGAAATTCTAAACAAATTTGAAGTTGTGAACCTTATATTAAAAGATGTTTGCCAGCCTCTACCAGACTTAATGGAATTTTTACCAATTTTTTTTCAAAAATATTTTTTCATCAAGGTGCACAAATTCTACAAATTTTCAGCAAAAAAATTTGAATTTCGTCATTTATAAAACATTTTTTAATACTTATTGTTTTTGAAAAAAAAAATCTAATTGGTGCAAGAAATCAAAATTTTTCCATTTTTTAACCATTTTTTGACATTTTAATAAAATTTTGAGAAAAATTTCAAAAATGAAAATTTTGTCATTTCTCAAACATTTTTTAATATTTTTAAAATGTTGTAAGGAAAAAATTTCAAAGGGATAGATAGAAAATTAAGACTTCGTTTTTTTAAAACAATTTTTAACATTTAAAATTTTTTTTTCATTTCAAATTTTGAACAAAAAAAAATTTAATTTTACTTTTTTAATGTTTTTTGACATCTTAAATTCTTTTTTATAAAAAATTTTCAAGTTTGGGATAGTAAAAAATTTGTCACATAATATTGAAAGATTTCGAGGTTCAAAATTTTTCAAATTCGGGATGGAGTTGCGAAGCAACAGGGAGCGCAGACCTCTAGTTATTGATGGAATTGTACTTCTGAAGGGGGTTACCAAAATGGCCGTTAGAGAGCTTAAAATGTCCATTTGACCTTGAAAAAGAGCTCGATAGGAGCATATATTTTTAAATATTCCACACATTACCCTTGGTATTGAGTACTGACTACTAGTTCCATTGGATTTTGAATTCGATGCTCAGAGCCTAATCACACCTAGCTATAAACCCGGCCACGCTTTTTTAAAAATAAATCATTCGAAATCGAGCTTCATCATTTTCAAATTTTGATTTGATCTTGTAACTTTTCCAATAATTTTCGAGTCATTAAATTTCAAAAAAAGAATCAAAATTTTGCAGTACCTATTCAAAATCAACATCCAATTCTTTTTTCAATGCCCAAATGTAATCGAATGATTCTTGACTCCTTAAAAGTTCCAAAAAAGAAATCAAAAGATCGTAAATTTTTCAATTTTTTACTCGTTTGATTTATTGAAATTAAACGTAAATATATACTTAAGTAATATTTTGACAACTCCAATTTTGAAAAAAAAAATTTAATGATTGTCTCTTTCAACGTTCGATAAATATCACGAAACCTCAAACCTCTAATCCCATACACTACCATTCCACTTCCACAATCACCCAATAAATTAAAATGTAATTTGTCCTATAAAACAGACTAGGTAATTCGTGTAACTTTCTTCAAAAACCATGTAACATAATGTCCTAAGTACCACCGTCTGTGACTTACAGCTCCTGCGGTGAAACCTCAGGGCAGCTAATTCGTTAAAAATTACAGCACCTAGGTAGGTAATTAGGATAAATTAGTTGGCAAAAATTTAACATTTTGTCGACTTCGCAGTACAATTACATACATAGTATGTCAATTATTTCGAAATCTAGCATCGTTTTTTTTGGGCAAATTCGTGAAAAATTATAAATATTTGTTTTAATAATGAAAAAGATTTGTGGGTGAAAGTGTCGGATGACGGATTAAATAAATTTTTCGTAATGCATTCCGAATTAATATAGGTACAGGTAGGTTATTATTAAGTAGGTAAACGTGTACTGTACATAGTTGTTTTCTCTGATAATCGTAGGTATATATGAAACGCGAAAGAAAAATAAACTTTGACATGGTTTCACATTCGTAGTCAAATGCTGATTAACATTTTTTTCTACGTTGGTAACTTTGCGATTTGAATAGGTTACTTGTGTTTTCGTTGAATTTAATTTTAGCATCAAAATTACAGACTTGTTTTAAAATCGATACAATTGGTAGGTACCTAAGTATAATGATGGTAAATAGGAGAAGATTTCATATAGATAGGTATCTAATTCTCTCATCATTAACGAAATAAATTAATAGAACGATATAATTAACGTTAATTTACACTGGCATAAATTTAAATAGGTATTTTTTTTATCATAATAGGTTTTATGTATAGGTAGATAGAAATGCAGATACCTGCTTAGGTATTTGAATTGTTTATGCATCGTGTGTACGAATACTTTACTTTGTGGTAAGCAGTAAGGTGAAAGGTAGGTAAGCAGTATATTCACTTAGGAAACATAAAAAATAACCAACGATCTTGTACGTAGGCTTGGATGTAATGCAAGATGATCTACAAACGAGGAAACAAACGGACGAAAATCCCACCGACCAGAAAATTGTATAAGACGGTTGGCGGCGACTATCGTCCAGCTGTAGCACTCGTTTAATTGCATCGTGATGCGTTCTGATTACAATTACGACACTGAAACGCGAACAAAAGCTTCCATTAAAATACATATCGCCATAAATTATATTCGTTCGTATACTATTACAATTATACCTACCCTTTTTTTAACTCTTCATTAACCTTGTACGCGATCAATTATCACCGTGGCAATTTTATTCGCGCAGGTATTGGATAGGTACGACGATGACGTCATATGTCGTTAACAGGATGATATCATTAGTGCGGCACTGTCTGCTAGAATACAGCAGGGGAATACCTTTGGGCGGAAAACCAGTTGTTGAATAGTGAATAGGCCAGTCATCTACCGGGTCGGATTCGGATCTATACGAGTTATTTTCTTCTGTGCCTAACTTCCTGTGCAACTCTTCTGGAAATAAAGCAACCATTAAAATGATCTTTAGGTAATCAAGGACCAAGTGAATTTGCCAATTTCAACAGTAGCTTGCTAGCAAGTCGATATTGAGGAGAAATAGAGGTAAAAATTGAATAATTTATCAACCTATTTTTCTACGAATTAATTAAAGAAAATTGAAAAAACTATCTAATTATTTTTACTACTTTGAAGCTTTCCAGGAAGATCACTCACCCCTCCCTCTCCCCCTCTGACTTTTTTTTAGCAACATACCTACCTATTGGAAATGTATTAATTAAAAGCTAGGTGTTAGTATACACTTTGTCGTTATTTTTATCGGTTATAATTCCAACTGCATAAATTTGAAAACGATAATTAGACGAGGATTTTAGTGTGTATTGTTTCAAGGTCAAATGCTAATCTAATTCTTATTGTTTGTAAAGCACACCGGTTGAAAAACTTTCAGGAATAGGGTTCTCCTTTTACAATATCGAACATGTGTTCGACTGTTCGTATACCAATGACTAGGTAATTAAGTGCCTATAGGAATAGGTGAGTATGTTTTCAAAAGTCGTTGACGCGTATTGATTGTATGTACTTTGATTAAAAATGAACTATACTTTTTAACTTTTCAATCAGTTTCATCATTGAATAGATTACAATATTTAGAACAAAAATATTTCATAAATGAAACGTATTAGAAGACAGCTTATGTACTTTTATGTAGGTAATTGTGTTAAGTGATAACTGATAAAGGTGATAACCTTTTCATTGTGTGAGTTCAATGATTATGCCGATTTTTTCAAAATTATTCGTTCTGATAGCCTCTTATTTCTTTATTATAAATGATTTTCAAAGTTAACTTTACCTATGTTAGTATGTAGTTATGTACCTATTCATATTACCAGTAATTAGTATAAGAATAAAAATGATAATTTTTTCAAACGTTTCAATAATTTCAGGGAATAACTGGACGTGATAAATGAAATAGAGGGAAGGATTTTGAATTGGAAAAAGTAACTTCGAGCTCGCTTTGCTTTGCAAAAATGATGAGAAAACTCAGGGATCGGAAATTTTAGGCCAACCCCAATTCGGTGGCCACCCCCTCCCCCTTCAACTGAAAGTTGGACGATATATTTTAGCATTATTAAGTCTTATAAAATACCAAAAATTAACAAAATTAAAATTCTGGAAAAAAAAATTTATAAAATCTAAAAAAATATTGAAATGATACCTAATTCAAATATCAGAAAATAAATTCTTGATTTATAAAATCTGACAAAATATTGAAAAGTTGAAAAAATTGATGAATCAAAACTTATCTTAATTAAAAAAAAATCCAACATATAAACTGTACTTATCTATATACGTACTAAAATATTTTTGGAAACCCCTTGAAAAAACCTTGCGACAGTTCGCCAGCCCTTCCCATGACAGACCGATTTTTATCATTGATTTTCTCAAAATATTCATTTTCACGAATGGATGTGTCATCAAGCATCAACGTACACAAAATTTCAAATTTAGGACAGAAAATTCAAAATTTTGACATTTTTTGACATTTTTAAACTTTTTTCAACAGAAAAAATCAAAAGTTCGTCATTGCAAGCCCTACTCTCTAACGATGCCAGAAACACCTCGAGGGATGATGTCTATGAAAGGGGGGGGGGGGGGCAAAGGCTCCTAGTCCATAATCAAAAGGATTTTCTGAAAGGAAAAACTGAAAAACAGAAAATTGCAAATAAAGTTTATTAGTTGAGAATTTTCACTTTTCCCTTTCAACCTTATTTATAATTCTCCTCTGATTTTCCTTCATAAAGATGAAAATAGATTAATTTTACGTCGAGAGTATCTATCCCTCGAATGAATAAATAAATAAATGACTCCCCCCCCCCCCCCACCCCTGGCAATTTACATTTTTCCAAAATTTTTCATTTTTAGCATAGGATATGCTTTTGCTATGGGTAATCGGTAATCTCGCGGAAAAACTGACGAAATTTCGTCACAGTGAATTTTAGACATAATGTCAGACTTTTTTGCACTTAGAAAAATTTTCATATTTTCATTCATTTTTTGAAATTAGAAAATTTTAGAGGTAATGGTGACATTTAGACATTTTGTCAGACTTAACTTTTAGACATTTCCATTGACTTTTCGAATTTGGAAAATTTTAGGGATAATGCACCCTTTTAGACATTTTATCAGACTTTTTGCGCTGGAAAAAATTTTTAATCAGCGAAAGCATATCCTAAGTTTTATACTTTCATGGGTAGTATGGAAATGACGGGGACTTTTTTAATCATAATAATTAATTGATCCGAAAAAAAAATTCCATTTCAAATTTTTAATTTTTACCTAAGCTAACTCGTCGTTTGTACTGATACAAAAAAAATCAGATGAAATTTTACCAAAAATCAAAACACATAATTATAATTTTACTGCGACGCAATCCGTGAAAAACGTCACGAAATTCTTTAACGAAATTCCTCGACGATGATTTTTAGACATTATGTCAGACTTTTTGGGCTTGGAAAAAATCTTAAATCACGCTGACTTTTAGACATTTTGCCAGACAGCCTTTCAGAAGTCATTCTCACTTTCAGATATTTTGGTCACAGATTAGACCTTTTTGGACTTGAAAAATTTTCATAAATCACGCTGATTTTTTTAAAACTCATCTCATCTCATACCTATCGGAATAGGCTACACTGGATTTGAACTTCGCAACCATATGATTCAATGATGCTCAAGGTCAAAAGTACTGCTGGTAAACCAGTTTCCTTCCTCTCATCTCACTTTCTCCTACGAAATTTGAATTTCAATACATAAGTTATACGCGTACATTGTCGAATAAGCGATATTTTTAAATTATTCATTTCTTGAGTCTGCAGAAAAAAGGATGCCGAGGGAGGGGGAAGTATTGCACACTTTCAAATTGTCAAATTTGCATTTTTTTTGTGGAAAAGTCTGATTTCATTCGAGTAGAAGAATTATAAAAAATTACCCATTGATGCAGGTATTTTTTTTCTAAATTGAGAAAAAGTAAATTTTGAAACAAAAATTCAGTTTGCATGGTAATTGACAATTTTCATTTTTTTAATTTTAAGCAAGAGAACGAAACAAATAACGTCCACTTCTATTTTTTGAAAAAGACGTGAACCTAAGATGTATTTTTGCAACTATAGTAAAATTACATGATAGGAGGGGTTCATATTACGAGTAAGATCATTGTAGTAGAATTTTTTTTTCATTTTTCATATAACAAAAAATTTAAAAATATCAAATAAGAATGTACCTAACTACCTACCTATTTTTTTAATGCCCTGAAAATAAGATAAAATTGAAAATGGACGTCAGTAGCATTTTAAAGCAAAAAAACTTTCAAGTTACCTATTTACCAAGGTAAAATTTTTACAACAATCTTTTTGTAAAATTTTCAACTTTTTTGGTCGAATTTTTGCGATTTGTTGAACTCCAATATGGTCAGGTTTTATAAACATTTGGTCAGGGATAATGGTTGAATTGAAAGGATGAAATTTTTCATCGGGTTGCCATATGAAGTCAGGACATAACTCTCGTTTCCCCATCCCCTCTTCCATTTGACTTTCGAACAAAAAGTGAAACTCGATTCATCCTAATACTCACAATATCTCTTGTACGAGGTGGTCTGACGAAGAAATGTATGTTGGGAGGGTAAGAGTCAAATATTCCCAACTAATTTTCTCAAAATTTCACAACTTTTCTCCAAAATTGCTCAAATTTTCCACAGGTTTTTGGAATTTGATATTTGGAGCTGGTATAACATACTCGTACTTTGAATTTGTGCATTTTTGGTATAAAGTAACAACTTTTTGGTTGAATTAAAAAAATTTGCAAAAAACATCAATGAAAATTAAAACAATCGTATAAAAGAAAATTCACTGAAATCAAATTTTTGGGTACCCCTAGCCTTAGATAATCTCATTGCGAACCTTGGCGATTTTCAAAACATCATTTTCATTAAATAAATAAATTTATTGAGATCGAGTGAACCGAGGACAAAAATTTTTGCAGAAAAAAGTATTCAAAAACTGAAAATTTACCATTTTTTCAAACTTGAGGTTACTTATTTTTATCTTATACTCGTAATAGTCTTATTTTGATAATTTTTTGATTTCCAAGCTTACATTGTTCGTGAATAAAACAACTTTTTCGCAACTTTTTCGATATTTCAATTATCTCAACTTACCCAATTTTTTCCGAATTTTTCAACTTTTAGCCAAAGTCTCCAATGCTGAGTTCGTTGTGAGAGGGGGTTAGAAACCTCTCTCATACTTCGTCCTCTACCATTTCTCATGCTCCTGATTTCTGAACTTATCAAAATTATTTTAAGGGTGTACTTTAGTAGGTAATTTAAGTAGGCAAAAAACATGAAATTCTATCGAAGAGATTACAAGC
>FIZU01005250.1:0-24146 GCA_900064475.1 Pseudococcus longispinus
CATCGATTATTTTTCCCATTTTCAATTTTTTGAAAATATTACCATGGAAAAAAAATCGTTCATTTATAGCATTGTGACAATTGTCACATGTGTGGTAAACCCCCTAGGTACTTCATGTGTGGTATCCCGGGGAATAAAGTAAAAATCAGTTGCATTTTTTTTTAAAACTTGCCTCAATATAAAAACGTAACATGCTTTAAAAAATAACCAGTGGACCAGGTTTATTGCGTTTAAAACCAGTTGACCTTGACGAAACACGTTACTCCAACCCAAAATAACTGGTTTGACTAGTTTCTATTGTTCAAAATTATATGACTTTGACGAAACACGTTACTTTATCCCAAAATAACTGGTTTGACTAGTTTCCATTGTTAAAAATCATATGACCTTGAAGAAACATAAAACTCGGCGAAAACTCATTGGTTCGACCACTTCAATAACTTTTTCTTTTCAACTTACAATGCAATTTCAACGGTAATCCTATTCTCAACGTTTTCAACTCCTAATTTACTAATTTTTTTCAAAACTTCAAATAATTTTTACAATAATTCAACCTAGTACTTTTAAATGTGTACAACTGTGCATCAGTATTTCAAACATTATTCATGGAATTTCATCAATTTTTACAATCAGTTTACTTCAAAATAATTCTGACTCAATGTTAACAGTTTTTCGAAACTACGTACTGTACGTCTTACTGATCTTACAACTTTCACACCATTTTCAATATATTTTAATGTTACTACATTGCAATTTTTATACATAATTCCGAAATACTTTATTTTCCATTATTCTACTCGAATTTTAGTAAAAAGACAAGTACAAGTTTGATTTCCTACTCTCAACAATTTTTCGAACATTGATAAGAGCAAAGATTTCTCTCTCCTTCTAGCCCCACCTCGTACTTCAGGGAAAAAAGTGTCAAATCTGTGTCCTACAACTTCAAAAACATGTACGTTGACATTTTACACGCCACTATGGATGAAATTTCGCTTTCTTCGTCCCCTCCCCACCACCCACCAAAAAGCAATGTCATTTTTGACACCTACGATTTCGAAAACTCGAGTTCCAAATTCAAATAGTTTTCTCAAATAGAAAATATCGAATTCGCATGACTAAAATAAGAATTTGTATAGATAAGTGAACTTTGATATCGATAATGAAAGTTTCAAATACCTATTGAAGACGTGAAATCGTGTAAATCACGCCACTACAGCACAAAAACAACTCTCAACAAAATCATACTTCAAATTTCTTCCTCCTACATCTATTTTACCATCTTCAGACTAATCAAACATCGAACAATACCGATAAGCAATTATGAAACATCACTTCCTTCTTCAAAGGTCACATCAAAGTTCAAAATTAAATTGCAGCTTTGAAAACTCTCATTAGATCCAATTCGATTCGATTCGATTTTTCGAGTTCTCGTAGGTAAATCTACGTAAAACCAGGTCTAGTTACCTATCAAAAAGAAAAACTTTCGCCGTATCAAATTAATAAACTAACCCTTCGAATAAACCCACCTTAAAGATTAGCCCAGTAGGTAGGTACCTAAGTAATCGAAACAGTGCGACGACGAATACGGTTAATTGAAGTATCGAAGTATTGGCAACATGTTCAAATACAAGTACATTAGTACCTACAACTACTCACATAACCAAATAAGCCGGCGTATGAATAGAAGAGAGATATGATTATCGTGAAAAATTCTCCTTCGATAAAACGCTCGGTACTCGATTTCAATCATAAATGAAATCCGTCCGGGCCGAAATAATTAGTCGAAAAGCGATATCCTCGAACACGTCGGTACGTGCGGTTTTCCTCTCGCTCAAATGTAACGTGCTGACATGAATACTTCCGTTTTGGTCATTCGATCGATCGAATGCTGGAAATTTTTTCGCGCTTGCATCGTCGAAACGAAATCACTCATAAATCGCGCCAACAAACGAAATGTATCCGTGGGCGAGGATTCGGACCAAGAGAACGTCGAAGTGGGCACGAACATGGAAAAAGAATACGACCCTTATGATCACATAGCTTGCGAAAACTCGACCTCTTTCAGCGGCACTGTCCTCCATCTGCTAGCTCTAAGCCTCAGCCCGACCATTCTAAACATACCCAGCACATTTGTTCGAATCGGCTACGTCAATGGGTTTATCGGTTCGTTTCTAATCATTATATTCTATTTGTACTGCGTACGTTCCATCATCACCACCGAGTACACATTATGCAAACGTCTGCGAGTACCGAACATGACCTATACAGAAGTCGTCTACTACGCTTTCCAAACAGGACCTTCTTGTTTCCGATGGTTCGCCAAATACAGCCGGTACATTGTCGACGGGAACTTCGTATGCACATGGATCGGAGCTAATTCCGTATTTGTCATAATAGCTTGTAAAAATATCAAATGTTTTTTCGATTATTTTTTCGATGTCGATATGAGTATACGCGAGGTTATGATTTACATCTCGATCCCATTAGTATTACTTTGCTGCATACCGAATCTTAAATACTTGATACCTTGTTCCATATTCGCCAACTTTATCAACGTCAGCTGCATCGTTATCATACTTTGTTTCGTCATCCAAGACCTTCCTTCGTTGGAAAATCGTACAGAATACGGCGACCTTTCCTCGATACCGTTATTCGTCGCCACCATTTTGTTCACCATCAACGTCACAGGCATAATAATGCCTTTGAAGAACGAAATGCATAATCCGAAATCATTCAATACTCAATTAGGGGTTCTCAACGTATTCTATATACCTTTTAATCTACTCTACTCAGCTTTTGGACTACTGTGCTATGTGAAATATGGAGATAACGTAAAAGAAAGTGTTATCTATAATCTACCTGGCAGAACTTGGTCCAAAATGATCATAGGCATGTATGGAATCGGTATCTGCTTCTTTTTCCCTTTGAACGCCTACGTTCCCTTCGATATAATCTGGAATTTGATATTAAAAAGCAAATGTCGCATTAGTGAGAGCAGCATTTGTAATTCGTATCTAGTCAGAGCTGTCGTCGCTTTCTTTACAATACTATTAGCCTTCGTAGTACCTAACATAGCCTTATTCTTGTCTTTCACCGGTACCGTTGGTACAGCCATCGACAGCATGATACTGCCAGCCACTGCAGAAATCCTTATCAGCGTCAATGATCGTAACAAGTATTGCATATTTTTCAAAAATTTCCTCATTGTTTTACTAGGCTTTGTGTTAATTGTGATCGGAATGTACGACGGGATATCTCACATAGTAGCCCACGCGAAGCAAAAACATTAACAAATGCGGAAATTTGGTCAAAATTTCGCACGTACACCCAATCATACGACAGATAAACAAATAAGAAAAAACCCCTTCCGCGAGATAGCGAATTATCGAGTGTACCTCGCCGAAGAATGAATTTCCACCGGGCTCGCCGTGTCCAAAAAAACTTATTCTCGGGTCGAGTTAATAAATTTTTAAAAAGTAAATTTAATTTGTTGGTCGAAAGGACTAGATAAACTCCGAGTTATCAACTTTTATTACGTTTCGTTAGACTCGCTTATGAAGCCGCACGTACCATAAAGTCTGCGCGAAATTAGACCGCCGCAGTCGAAAAATACCCTATGGCCGTGAAATTGACAATTTCAACTACGCGGTATGAGAGATAAACACCGAAATTAATGAAAACGAGTAAAAAAAAAGAACTATGTACATAAAACCGGGAGAAGAAAAGGGGAAAAACAAATTTTAGCGAGAATATGAGTTTTTTTTTTATTAAGGGAACTATATATAGGTACCGAGAGTGTAATTAAATCGAAATAAACGTCTGTAAATATAAATTATTTTTAAGATGTAAAATCCTACGCCGTTATCAGATTTATTATTATAAAATTTATACTCAAATAAAAAAAATTGTTGTCTTCGTATAATTTTTCGATTATCAGCGTTCAGGGAGGAAAGAGAATCATTCATTCATCCGTTTTTTTTTTTTTGGTTCAAATGATATAAAAGATTAAAAAACCAATACGAAATATTTGATTTTCTTTATGTTACGAGTATCTGATAGTATCAAAAAGCTACAAAGCACAGCACTAAATTCATACATAGAAAATTTCATGTCTGGAATTTTTTTTCTCAAAAGTGAAAATTTTCGATTAAATTTCGGGAGAAATACATTAGAGAATAGATATAATCCAATCCTATCTTCGTATACCTACATCTAACTCAATTTGGAAATTCACTCAAAATTTTTGTTTTCTGTCATGGGAATGTAAATTTCACCCCATCACATCTCATTTATACATTCCATGACGAGTAAAAAAGGTAAAAAAATACGTACATTTGGGTAAATGGGTAAAAAATGATGAATGTTTTCCCACATTTTTTATCGAGTATGAAAACAGGCATTTTGCTACGTAAATTTATTGGGTAGGTCGCTACTTCATTTTTTGTAAAGTTGCACACCCCCCCTCCCCGCCCATAAAATGCTCTAGGATGATTTTAGAAAGGACTTTTCGAACTGATTTTTGCCATTCAACATCACACGGATCGATTTTAAAAAATCAATGAACAAAATTGGTCCCTTGAATTATTACTTAGAATCCTTCATGTGAAAATTAATCGCAATCGTACACACCAACCAATTGGGGGAAAAATGAAAATGATACCGTCAAAAGATGTCGGCGAGAGAAGAGTTAAAAAGTACTGTAGCAATGCATACAAATTTCTGCACTTCACTATAAGTTGAAAAAAAAAACCTTCGAAAATAATAATTCTGAATTGAAATTTTTTAGATTGAATTATTCATTTTAGGGTGGCTCACGTGGAAGGTCGATTTGTTTTGAAAATGGGAAAAAAACTTTGGCTGCAAAAAATCTCAAAACTCAAGCTTCCTAGAAAAAAACTAATCGTAAAGAAAAGAAAGAGAATTTCAAGCTCTACAATTTCAATTCTCGACATTTTCTTCGTAGGACGTTTAGTTTGACCAGAAAATCCATACTTATGGAAAATTTAACCCGTACACAAAGTCGATGGTTTTGAAAACGAAAAAAATTCTCATAGACATGAATTTTTTGGCCTAACTAAGACCCCTACGAAAAAAAATGCCAAGAATCAAAATTGTAGAGCATGAAATTCTCATTCTTCAATAATCATTAATAGGACAACCAAACCTATTTTTTCGCAAAAATATCATTTGGTAGCTAGCCGGTTTAAATATTACATTTCTGGACGAATCACATCACCCGGGTAAAACTGGTGAGATTTGAAAACACATTTTCACATACCTACTTCGAACTAAAAACATATAATCGCGTTCTCCTCCCCCCTCCCCCCAATAATATTCAGTATTTTTTGGGTGTTTTAAACCAAAATCTAGGTTTTAAGAAAATTTAAATTTATTATTTCATAATTTTGTATAAAAATAATTTCTTTGAATTTTCTTCAAAAACAAATTTTATTCAAGAGTATTAATTATTTTTTGGTAGCGAGTTTTTTCAATTTTTTTCCCGAGTTTTGTATGATTTTTTCCAAGTTTATTATTACACAAATTCCATATTCAGAATACCTTTTTTTGGAATTTTATCCCGAAACAATATTTTTTACTTCATTTAGGAGTATGAACTTATATAGAGAAGTAATATTTAAACTTTATTCAATTTTTTAAAAAAAATTACAAAAATTTTCAAAATTTTTATTAAATTTTTTTTTTTGAGATTTTGTATGATTTTTCCTAATTTATTACACTAATTTCATATGCAAAATCAACTTTTTTGGAATTTTATTCGAAAACGATATTTTCAAGAGTACTAGCATGGGAAAAAATAATTTTTTGGATTTTATTCAATTTTTTCTGAATTCATTACACTAATCTCATATTCAAAATTAACTTTTTTGGAATTTTATTTTAAAACCTCATTTTTCAAATTTACAGTATTCAAAAGTACTAGCATGTAAAAAAGTAATTTTTCGGATTTTATTCGTTTTTTTCAATTTTTTGGAGTTTATTTGCGTTTTTTTCAATTTTTTTTTTTAGGATTTTGTTTGAAATTTTTCTGAGATTTTGTATAATTTTTTTCTGGGTTTATTAAACAAAACTTTTTTGAATTTTATTCAAGAGAAGTTTTTCAGATTTCATGCCTTTTTAAAAAATAGTTTCTAAAAGTAATATTTTAAAATTTTGTCCAATAAAAAATTTATAAAATTTTGCATTTTTCATTTTGTTGCTCAAAATGTAATTGTTTACATCGAGTACAATTGAAAAAAAAAAATTGCTCATAGTTATCGATTAAAAATACATTTGCACACATTTCAATGTTTATCAAACGAATTAGCACATATTTTTGATTGCCCGTGAATAGTTTTTTTTTATAGGAGGCTTAGTTTTCGAAATTTTTGCAGTCAATCTTTTTTTTCATTTTCAAAACCTGTATACAGACTTGACTACACATGATATTTAATATATAGTTAAATTAAGATTGATTAGGAGAAAATATAATTTATACTTCGTGCACTTAAACACAACCCAAATTAAAAAAATACGATCAAAAATAAATCATTGATAAATAATTAATGATATCACATTTCTACAAGGTCATACCTTTACTCAATTTTTCTAAAACACAATCTACTAATTCCTAATACCATTTTTTTCAAAAGTTGTTTTTTAATCAACAGCAAAAGAATAAAATGAGAAATTGTGCTGGGATACGAATTTTGATAACAGAAAACATGATGATGATAAAATTATTCCTATTTGAAAAAAACAAAAATATTATTTCGATGAAAACATTTCATTACGCAATGTTAATTTAAAAAAATTTTCTTTCGTAAAATTTTTAATTTTGAACACCCAACTGATAAAGGGCAAACCAAATGAATAAAAACAACATTGCAGTGTACATAAAAATTCTTTTCGATCTAACGCGATCAAAAAAATTGCATTTTAATCTTTCATCTGAAATTTCTCAAAAACCAACCTTCCAAGAAATGGCATTTTCTTGAAAAAAAAAGATCGGTCCACAATTTCTTAGTTAGTCGTTTTCAAAATTAGATTCTTAGATTGCTCAAAAAATCGATATTTCGTGTCAAAAATCATCATAAAAAATGTTTGAATTTTTCCAAGAAAAAAAATTTGTTTCCAGACGTAACCTTCGTCATCGTCGTCGTCGTCGCTCCCGCTGCTTTTCCGGAGTGAAGAGGTTGACCTTACAGACTGAGAAAAATTACTCAAAATCAATTTCAAAATCAAGGGCTAAAAAGAGATTTTTAGCTGAATCTGTTGAGACAAGAAGGAAACTTTGAAAACGTGAGAATTCAAAGATAATTTTCGAAGTAGTAAGGTACTTAGATAGCTAGTTAGGTACCTAATTTTGCATCTGTCTATTTTCTGATAAGTCATTTTTCTGATTGATTTTCAAATAAAAGTTGAAAAAAAATAAAGAAATGATTACAAAATTTGAGTTCATGGATTCTTTAAAAAATTTACCAAGATTTAGCTCTTCAATGAAGAAAGAACTTATTTTTCGTTAATTTTTGGAACTCGAATTCCCTCATTGCATATCGTCAATTCATTTAAAAAAACAATTCTTTCAGGAAACCCCATTTCGTATTTTCCCTTCAACTCAATTCCAAAAGAAAAATAACCACTATTCGCCCTCTATTTCAAATCTCTTCAAAACAAATCATCACGTCACAAAAAAATCCTCGTATTCGGATATTCCGGAGTTCTTTCAACTACAAAAAACGCACGATTATATCATTACGCGGAAAGACCCGTTCGATAGGTAAATTAGACATCATATACAACAATATTTACAAACCGAGGCAACATCGTAATTTCGAATGTCATACAGCACGAGATACTCGAATGGTACTCGTTAAATAGTTGCCAGTTGCCACAAGGACGTGGAAAAAATTCACGTGCTCAGAACGCATTCGCATAATACCAATACATACTCGTACTATACAAGTTGTTAAAATTCAATGAACGAATTATCGTGCAAATCGACGATGTGTTTAGGTGAACAGGTATTAAATGGCAGGTACCTCTAACTGACGTACGTACGTCACTACGTCTACATATATATCCAAAGCTCGACGATACGATTTAAAAATAATGCAGCAGATTTCGTTTTAGGCGCTAATGTTACAAGGTCACGTGATTAAATTATTACAAGATCGCGTCACTTCGTCTACATAACGTAACTACATAAATACAATGTGATCAACGAGGCACCTCCTTTTCACTTTTTTTGGCACATATATCACACGACTAGGTATTTCAATACATTATCTATAATTATATTTAGGGATTCCCTCCGAACGAGATAGAAATTGACAAATGCCAGGTTCGTTAAGTATATACGAATTTACTGATAATTCTTTTGCAAAGATTTACGTAAAATGGATAACACACCTAAAAACAAATATCTTCAAATAAGTATACCTGTCACTTATCCAGGGTTTTCCCAGATCTAATGTTTATCGTACGGCTTAAGAATTAGAAACTAGAATACTGGTAATAAAACCTCCTGTCGACAAGCTATTATTAATGCTGGAGTTCGGGGAATTGGTATCGTAATGAATACCACATCGCATTAAGAAAACATTTAATAAAGGGAAATTTCATCGGGAAAATACGAATTTTTAGCCAAGAACAAGTCGAAGCACGTGAAGTAGGTAAATGAACTGGGGCTATCTAGGCACGTAACAATTTGCGATCGTTAATTAGCTACCTACGTCAGAGAATTTCTAACCTGAGATAAATAGATACTGGATATACTTCTAAATGCAATACATCTACGTATTTACATACTACATAATATGTGCAATACTTCGCCAAATGACCTCTTTTTGCAAACCACATGCATAAATTAATTCCATGCCATTTTTTTCTTCGAATCAATGACGCATTTCTACTCGAAATTACAATCGGAGAACGGGAAAGGGGAAGACCAAAATCTTGCTTTGATGCATAGGAGAATAAATTTTGCTGCCATTTATGAAATTTTCTAAGGGAGCAATTGTTGAAATGAAAAAATTGTAACAGCTTTCATTGTACAAATATAAAATTGAAAAATGAACAATTTTTGTCTGAAACTTTTTTCTCTACCCTTTCATTATCAATGAGGGGAAGGGAGGGGTCCTAAATTAGAGTCTTATCAGCAAAATTTTACGTAAAATATGAAAATTTGTTTTCAAGGGTGATTTTCATACGTACAATGCAAAATTAGAGGGGAGAGAAGGGTCGAATTGAAAATTTTCCGCTCATCAAAAATATTTGCAAGGTTATGATGCAAAACTTTTGTTTGAAAAATTTCTCAAAAGGTGCGATAGGTACAGAGATGAGATTTTTTTGAAGGGGTGGGGAGGTGGATCCTCAGATGAAGGGGTGTGATTTTAGGTACACGTGCTTTTTTATGATTCTGAATAACTTTTGTTATTAGAAAGGGTATTCGATTTCGCACCGAATTTTACACTCATTTTGGAGTGGTAATTTGCAAAATTGAGGGAGAGGAAAGGGTCAGATCGAAATTTTTCATATAACCAAAATTATTCACAGGGGTATGATGTATAATTTTTGTTTGAAAAATTTTTTAATTGGGGTCTTAGGTACAGAGATAGGGAGATCTCTTGGAAAGGGGGTGGACCCTCGAAAAAAGGGAGGCCTTAAAAAAATGGAACCCCAGCTAATTTTTTTTTAAATACGTCCTAAATTACGAATCAATCTTGCTTTTAACCTCTCATGCTCATGGAATTTCCATTCGCGACTGTACTAGACTCGGATTATAAAATTTCAGAGATAATGCTCACTTTTACATATTTTGTCAGACTTTGAGCCAGGGATGGTGGTCCGAACCGAACCGAACCGAACCGAACCGAACCCTGAATCCGAAAAATGTTTCGGGTTCAGGGTGTGGGTTCGGGTCTGGAGTCCAACCTACATTTTTCTCAGAAATTCCACAATCGTGCCACAATTATCAAGTGGTCATCCGATATTTGAATATGAAGATAACTTCGAGAAAAAAATGGTCTGGGACCGAACCGAACCCGAACCCGAACCCGAGCCCGAACCCGAACCCGAACCCGAACCCGAACCCGAACCCGAACCCGACCCCAAACCCGGAACATATGGGCAGCGTTACCAACCCTTAACATTTATCTTGAGATCCCAAGATTTTTCATGCCTTTACAAGATTTTCTCAAGATTTTTCAAGTTTTCTCAAGATTTTTTAAATTTTCTCAAGATTTATTTAATTTTACGAAATTACGACAAAATTACCTGGAAATTACCCGGTTTTTTATTTTAAATTTATCCAGTTTTCTTTGATCTTATTGTTTTAATGTTTTTTCACGTTTCTTACTTTAAATTTATCAACTTTTTCTAGATCTTATGGTGATAGCATTTTTTCATATTTGAAAAGAAAATATCATTACTTTTTGTCGATCTCATTTCGATACTTTTTTTAAATTTATCATTGTTGTATTAAATTGATCAAAAGTTGAGATATGAGCCAAAAATTTTTTGTTTTTTTTTCAAAAAGACAGTAATTGTACAAATTTACAACTCCAAAACTTGAATTAATGAAAACAGCATGAAAATCCCTTTAAAACGATACCAATAATGCAAAATTAAAAATCTCAAAATTTCTCAAGAGTTTCTGAGAAGCCGGTTGGCAACACCGCGTATGGGTTCGAACCACCGTCCCTGCTTTGGGCTTTTTGAATTTGAAAAATTTTATGAGGGTGCAACTGAATTTTTGAACTTAAAAAAATTTAGATTTTAGTCATTTTGTCAAGACATTAGACTTTCTGGACTTGAAGGAAAATAATTTAGATTTCAAACGACTTTTTGAACAGAAAACTTCAGAGATGACCAGACTATGGCTTTTACATAATTTTGTTACAATTTGGGTGGGGGGAGGGGAGTTTCTTATTTTAGACTTTTTGACTTGGAAAATTTCAGAGATTTCATTGACTTTTACATATTTTGTCAGACTTTGGAGTTTTTGAACTTAAAAAAGTTCAGAAATTCCAACTTTTTTGCATTTCAAAAATTTTTGTAAGGGGCAGCATATTACGCTGGATCAATTAGACTTTTTGAACTTGGAAAATTTTATAGATTCTGGTTTTTAGACATTTCGCCAGACATTGGAAAAATATCAGAAATAATTAAAATTTAATAAAAGGTCGAACATTCGAATTAAAATTTATGGAATTTTGATTCAAAATTTTCAATTAGACTCATTCAGTACAAACTTACGATGGATACTGATATTTTTAATCTTCAATGAAGTCAATGACCATTTCAAAACTAAAATGAGGAAAAACAGAAATTAGAAAAAAATAATGATCAAGGAAGTACCCACAAGATGTTCTGATCAATTTGAAGAGTTTTAATTCGATTAAGGAGAATGTTTCAAAAAGTTTCGATACGGTAAATTAATGGACAGGACGGCTCTCATACTCGTAAAAGGGTAATTGTTTTGAAAATGGAAAAAACTATGCCTGCATAAATCTCGAAAAGTAAGCCTTCTAGAAAAAAACTAATTTCTAGCGGCAAAAAGAGAATTTAAATCTCTACAATTTTGATTCTCAGCATTTCTTTCATGGGACCTTTAGTTTAGCCAGAAAATCGATCTGTATGGAAATTCCGATTTTGTACATTGGCTACAATTCCAATAAACACAGATTTTCTGGCCAAACTTAGAGTTCTACAAAAAAAATGTCAAGAATCAAAATTGTAGAGGTAGAAATTCTCTTTCTACAATAACTGATTACTTTTTTCTCAGGAGACTTAATTTTCCAGGTTTCTGCAGTCAACGTTATCGACCTTTCATGTGGGCCATCAATTTTTTACTAAGTAGATACCTACATTGAAAATATCTGACATCTTCCTCTCAGCTTCCTCATACTTCTCAAAAGTTATCTAGAAATTATCTATGGCAAACAGGTAGACAAATCGATCAATCCATACTTCAATATTTTACATCATTTGTGAATAAAAATTTCTAAAATATTTCCCTTATTGCTATCAACGCTGATATTTATCGTGAAGCTGATAAATTTATAATTTCAAAAAGATTCGCATTCGAATCATATCGTATTTAAATAAAATCAATTTATACGAATCCACTATCGGAACAAAGACTCCTTCTATGCATCTCAATAATTTTAATTTCAAAACCAAGGATAAAACTCACATTTGTAATTGCCAAAAAATTCCCTTCACGTTTCACGATATGCAATTCTATCTCTTGTTCAATATTGAAACGTATATCTGGCAAAAATTTAGGCAAATTTTTCCTATAATTTGTATGAAATTCCATATCTTGAATTAATTCCATTCGAACCCGAAGGCGTATTGGTGTAAAAATCCATAAAAACAACCGCGTAAAATAATACGTACGATATCTGTTCCGAGATAAAATTCTAATCAATTCGGCTAGAAAAGTGCAAAATGATAACAATGACGATCGTGAAATAAGAAGAGATACCTTGACATGAGATTTTTACCATCGAAGATAAGATTATAGAAGGGTAATTATCGATATAATCGATACCGATTTAAATTCTTCGCGATCGAGGAGTACTTAGGTACACAGTTGTAAATAAATTTATCATATTTACTATACAAATAGTTAGTTCACGGAATATTTCATCTTTCGGAGTGAAGTGATCAGTAAAAAAGGATTAGTTATCTTCTAAAAAATGAGCACTTATGATTTATACTAAAGTTTGAAAATTTTTTCGCCAAGTATAACCTGCTTGTTCTCGTAGCATGATTGTTTTAAATTCACTTGTACGACGTTAATTTACACCTATAATTATCGAATAATTCGCGATGATAAATGCTGCTTTTTGTAGTGAGGAATCGAGTCCGAAAAAATATGAAGTCAACAAGCCACCACCGAAACAAGCCGAAATCTCAGACCATCAACTGAAAGAGAAATCAGATACCAACTTGGAATCCAAAGGCGACGAATTCGAACCTCACGATTATGGCAATAGCAAACATCCGACGACATTTTGGGGCAACGTGATACATCTGATCGTAATCGCAGCTGGACCCACTTTGCTGAGTTTACCATCGACTTTCGTGCAAGTCGGCTACGTCGTTGGGTTTTTCGGTACGTTATTGACGGTGCTTTTTTATATGTATTGTATGAAAACAATAGTGAAAACCGAATACATCCTGTGTAAACGTTTAAAAAGGCCGAATTTATCTTATCCCGAGACCGTATACGAAGCTTTTCATACCGGGCCCAAATACGCTCGTTGGTTCGCCAAATATACGCATGTGTTAATTTATGGAGCTTTTATGTGCGTTTGGGTCGGAGGTAACTCCATATTCTTATTGTTGGCTTGCAGCAATTTAAAATTCGTTTACGATTATTTTTTCCACGACGATATTACCGTACGTACGATAATGATTTATCTAATCGTACCTTTGGTGTTGTTGTGCTGGATACCGAATCTGAAATACCTCGTGCCTTGTTCGATATTCACCAATTGCATCAACGCCGTCGGTATTTGCTACATTTTATACAACACCCTGCTAGATTTCCCATCGCTAGACTCCAGAATGAGTATCGGTTCGGTTCAAAGTATACCTTTATTCTTGGGCACGATTTTATTCACGTTGAACGCAACTGGCATCATAATGCCTTTAAAAAACGAAATGCAGAATCCGAAAAAATTCAACGCGGCTTTAGGAGTGCTCACCGTATCCTATATACCAGTCAGTATTCTATATACGATATTCGGTACGCTTTGTTATATCAAATACGGAGACGAGGTAAATGAAAACGTCATCTTGAATTTACCGGCGACTACGTTATCTAAAATTATCATAGGAGTGTACGGCATAGGTATTTGTTTCTTTTACCCGGTCGTCGCGTACGTATCTTTCGAGATCATTTGGAACAATACGTTGAAAAATAAATTTCAAAAGTCTACCCGCCGTAAAATATACGAATACGTTGTACGTACCCTTATAGCCTTATCGTCCATTGTGCTGGCCTACATCGTGCCTAACATGGCTTTATTTATATCTTTAGCCGGGACCGTTTCTACCTCTTTGGATAGTATCATTTTTCCAGCTTTTACCCAGATTTTAGTCCATCACGGAGAAAAAAGGCCGGGGCTCGTGATTAAAAATATCCTCATCATATTGTTCGCTTTTTTACTTATGGTCACCGGTACCATGAACAGTATTTCGCAAATAATCGCGTATTATTCTTAATAACGATTTTCGTTACCCTCCTATGTCCCCCTTCTACTCCACGTATCGCTTCTCTCCTCTCTCTCCCTGTATCTCATTTACCATTTGTATACGTAACATTACATACCTACAATAAATACGTACTATGTTACCTATTATGTCGTGTTTTATTGTCTTCTTTTACCGAATTGTTATACATATATTTTTCTCGTAGTTGTCTTTTTATTTATATACAGCGTGTACCTATAAATTATCGTGGGACAGTCGAAATGTTTTATATTACGTACGTACTGTAATGTACCTACTTTGTAATTTATTGTTAAATATAATTTTGTACGATGTCCATGATTTTCTCGAGTATTTATGTAGTTTGAATAAACGTCTTAAATTGAACCAATTTTTTACCAACTTTTTACATACGGGGATTCGTGAGAATCACCTTAGTGATATTTTAATAGAAGAATCAAAGTTTCAAATTATTACGTAATTGTTGAAAAAGAAAGAAAAAACGATTGGGAAGTCAATGCACTAGTGTCACCAAATAATGAGACAACCGTTCTAGAAATTTACTCAAGTATCGAAGACCAAAATGGTACAATTAAAATAACACCGGGTAGAGTAGCATTTTTGCCACGAAGAGCTAATTGTGCTCAATTCATGAATACATGCATTTGAAATTTTCATCATACGAATAACTTGGGAGGAGGGAAGAGAGAGGGCAGTCCTCACCAATATTATTCCATACTTAGATATACAAAATAATACAATATGAGCATAATTAATGATTTATGAAAAAAATCAGGCTGTCCAACAAAACCTCAAAACCAAAAAGCCGGAGTTTTTCAGTATTTTTAGCAGTACTTTTCTGTAATAAAAAACGCCCCTCCCCTCACCAATTATATTTTCAGGAAATTGCAAACAATTGCTAAGAATATTTGTAATTTTCAACAAAAAAATCAAAAATTGGTCAGATTAGCAGAGTTGTTTTAAGAATGTTGTCACTAACGATTTCTCAAAAATTAGTTTTTTCAGGTTTGAGAAATTTTTTATTTTGCTCAATTTTCACCGGAATTATCAAAAATTGGCAAATAATTAAGTATGCAACAATGCAACATGCAGCAATCTTGAAACGGTCAAAATACTTATGAAAAATTTTCAGTAATCAAGTACCCAACCAACCTACAAATGGTAAGAAATTTTTTCAGCCCATCAAAACGTTTCTACAATTATCTGAAATGTTCATTTTCAAGAAAGTTGGGATATTTTCGACTATAATCGGTATTATTCAGACATTTCCGGTTATGATCGTTCAGACATTTTCGACCATACTCGTAATAATTTGGATATATTCGATTAAAATCGGCATAATCCGGATGCTTTCGGCTATGATCGTAATAATCTGGATATTTTCGGCCAAACTCGTAATAATTCGGATATATTCGACTAAAATTGGCATAATTCGGATGCTTTCGGCTATGATCGTAATAATTTGGATATTTTCGGCCAAAATCGTAATAATTCGGATATATTCGACTAAAATCGGCACAATTCGGATGCTTTCGGCTATGATCGTAATAATCCAGATACTTTCGACTAAAATCGGTATTATTCAGACATTTCCGGCTATGATCGTTCAGACATTTTCGACCATACCCGTAATAATTCGGATATATTCGATTAAAATCGGCATAATCCGGATGCTTTCGGCTATGATCGTAATAATCTGGATATTTTCGGCCAAACTCGTAATAATTCGGATATATTCGACTAAAATTGAAATAATCCTTATATTTTTGGTCAAAGGTAGAATCAGAAATCATAATAATTTGAATTTTTGAAAAACAAATCATTGCGAACCATCGAACTTTTACCTGAATTATCAAATCAACCCTGACTAAATCTATTGCGCAAGGAGTTGAACCATAGCCTGGGAGTGAACCCGAAACCAAATGATTCAAAAACGATAACTCATTGATGTACAATAAAGAAATATCATGGAATCGTCAGGTCAAATTTAATAGGTTCATCTTCGATTCTCCAAATTCAGCTAAAAAAAGCGAAACCTGAAAAAATTTACTATTTCCCCTGACCTCAAAAACTCTTAAGTGCAGAAGCGTATTCAAGGAGATGGAAGGACCAAGGGGGTTGGACCTCACTTAACAACTGAAATGTTACAAAAATGAAGAAATTTCAACTTTAGGGTGCATTTTTCTACAAAAATTTCCGACAAAATGATGGAGATGTATAATCTAAAAAATTTTTAATTTTATACATAATTAATACCAACATATTGGATTCACTTTTTTTCACCAACCTTCCTCCCACTCACCCCTTTGAAATGATTGTCGGACTTCAGTACTGCCACTTGATGACCAAAAAATGAATATCCACAATAATAAAGCATTACCAGGTTTACTATCATATATACTCAAGTCCAAAAATTTCAACCCCCCCCCCTCCTCAATTCCATCCCAAGTTACACTTATGGCTTTTGTTAGAGAGTTTCGATCTCTGACCACAACTACATTAATTTCAATTTTTTGTTTCAAGGTCTAAGCTACTGATGAACCATACAAAAGTTCAAAATTTTTGCTCAATTTAATACTCAAACATATTTATCAGATTTTCAAACTGATAGCATTATGTTGCATCTAAAGCAAAAAAAAATACAAAATATAATTTTTTAGACAACAAAAAATCAAGTATACCAGGTTCTATTCCATGCGAAATTTGGAGAATCTTTACCGCCCCCTCCCCCCTTCATGACTCTGATCCATGCACAATTTCTCAAACATGCTTCGAAGAGCTGGACCAAGACATTCATTCGAACAACTAAATAATGAATGACTGAAGCAATTTTTCCAAAAAAAAAAAACACCCAGATATGAGAAGTAAACCCTCCTTTTTTTAATGGAATTCAAGGAATGCATTTTGGTTTTCACATGAGAAGAGAGATGAAAATTGGTAAGTATATTATTTCGAGGTGTCCAAGTCCAACAAGATTTTTAATTCAAAAGTTTTTCAGCACTTGCCAAAATAAGTAATGAAAAAAAAAATGAATTTTGAACAAAGAATGCAAGACTTTTGAGCCAAATTCAGCAGTTTTTCACCACTTTTTCTATTTTCAGCACCTGCGAGACATCTTGCACATTCACCCTCTAAAAAACACCAGTAGGTATACAGGGACCAATTGATAGAAAATTAGTCAGCTAAACGCGCAATTATTCTCAAGTAAAATGACATTCTACCAATATTTTCCAAGTTCAAAAAGTCAATGGAAATCTTAAAAATTTTCCAAGTGCAAAAAAGTCGGACATAATATCAGAAAGGTTCTATGATTTAGAAAATTTTAAAAGTTCTAAAAGTCTAAATTATTTGTCTGACAAAATGTCCAAAAGTCGGCATCATCTCTAAAAATTTTCCAAGTTCAAAAAAGTCTGACAAAATGCCTAAAAGTCAAGTCTTTACATTGAAAAAGTTCGAACTATTTGCCTGAAAAAATGTCTAAAAGTCAGCATTATCTCTAAAAAATTTTCAAGTTCAAAAAGTTAATTGAAATCTGAAAATTTTTTCAGGTCTAAAAAAATCTGACATAATGTCTAAAAGTCAGTGTGACGGAATTTCGTTAGTTTTTCAGCGAGATTACCCACAGCAAAAACATATCCTATGCTAAAATAGGAAGCGACAGAATGAAAAATTCTACAACCCCATTGAAGTCAAATGAAACATAGTACAATTTTTTTTCAAAGTTCTGAAAAAAATAACCCATTTGCAACCTCTTTTATCTAACCAAGACGTTTTTCGATTTTCAAACTACCCATTGACCCCTTCTACAGCTCAACTTTTCAATCAACGTTTTAATTAATACCCTTTTAAAAATTCTCTAATTAATTAATAAACTTCTAGAATCGTGATACATTATCCTGCTTTTTCTGTAATCTAATCAATCGAAGAATTTCGATAAAATCTAATTAAAAAGCCCATTCGTGTAGTTTGGCAACATCGACATGGCAGATGTGGAAACTAACGAAAGATCGTCCTTAGATAAATTTCTAATTGATCTCGTTCAAACGTTCGGTCAATACAGTAACAAAAATACTGTAACATTAGATTACAAAAGAACCTAAGGTCTTTTCAATCAAATTTCACATCCCACGAGTACGAATTTTCCAGTGTCGCTGCACTCGTCGAAGCGTAAACAGTTCGAAGGTGAGGTAAGTTGATATACGTATAACTCTATTCATTTAACTTACTCATATCGCAAAATATTTATGGCTTGAATGAGGAAGTATAACATACGTGTTCAAATTCTTATCGAAAAACTTTTCTGCTCTATCGGGACAGATTTTCAGGCTAGGTAATTCTTACAATACCTATTTGAAACATTTATTTATGCCACTGAGGTTTCAAAATCCACTGTATCGACTTAATTGCCGCATTATTAATCGAATTTGACGATTAAGTAGGTACCCACCAAATTGAACGAACTTCTGAATTTAAAAACGCGTACTTTACAAATTACTTAGAATCCACCAAATGACTCTCGAGTTCTACAACATTTCATAATTGAAATGTTTTCATAAAAAAACACTTTAGAAATCGCACATTCACCATTTTGACGTACATGAAAAAATATTCCACCAGTTTACAGTCGAAAAAAATAATAATTTACGACCATACCGTCACCGAGTGATAACAAACTAAGACACGTACGAATTAAGGCTACCGGGCATACATTCGGTAAATTCCTCAACTTCAAATCTTCATTCATAACCAATCGAATTCTTTCTTGTACGATTTCAGGTGCCGACCCAAAGTTCCGGCAAACCCTGCCAAATAAGTTTGATAATGTCACAATCGAGAACCGCCATACTGGAGGTATAATAATTTAAACGCTGCGTGCTGGTTGATTAGATTACCTCGCTGTTTGTGTTTGTATATTCCACGAGCTGCGTTATTTTTTTGTTTTAGTGACCAATTCGACCAGCTGAAAGTAACTGAAATTCGCCCGCGTTATCTGCATATTTCGTGCTGTTATAGTTTCTTCAACTACATAGTGTCGTTATTATTGGAAAAGTATGAAGGTATGCACAGTGTCGTTTGCCGAATTGAGGCCACAACAATGGAACGTGTAACCTAATCCTGCAGACCGGGTATAATTCTAATTTCTGTATGAGTACGACGAAGGAAAATGACATGAAGAAGAACTGCTCGTCGATGAAATTAACCAAAGATTCGGTACAGAGTGGAAAATCCGAATCAGCTGCGATGAATTCGACCTTATCGACAACCACCAGCAAAACGGAAGAAATCTCGTTGCAGGTGAAAGATGACAGCAGCTACGGAGAAAACCCTCGAGCATCTGTGTCGACGACAGTTTTCCATATGCTGGCTCTTTCGATCGGACCAACCGTATTTATAATTCCGAGTGCTTTTAATATGGTAGGCTACATACCGGCTACCATTGGTATTATACTTATCAGCTTATTTTACTTTTACAATGTTCAAATACTATTAGACTCATCGACCCTGATATGCAAAAAGAACAGAAAAGACACCATAACTTATGCCGAAGTGGTCAGATATGCTTTTCAATTCGGTCCAGCGCAAATTCGCTCGCTGACCGTGTACACGTACACTTTGATGAATATCTTATTCGTGGTGAGTTGGGCGGGCGAGCTATCTTTCGGCGTTGTTTTCGTCTGCAAGAATATCAAATTCATCTCAGACTGGTATCTGGGCAACGACACAGACTTGAGGATAATCGTAATGTTACTAATATTGCCTTGCACGTTGATCACGTTGACTTCCAACTTAAAACTCACCATATTGAGTCTGCTGGCAACCATAATCGATGTATTTTTCATCGCTTACGTAATCTGGACCTCGACCATGGACCATCGTATGAAAAACGTCAATTTCCGAGCCCTCAACGCCGTCTACAACATACCGGACTTCCTGGCCATAATATTTTTCACTTTGAACTTCACCGGAATAGCTTTACCACTGAAATACGACATGAAATCGCCGGAAAAATTCGACTCGAAATTCGGAGCTTTCAACGTCGCCATGGTCATCATAACAGCAATCAACATAGTTTTTGGATTCTTCGGCTATACGACTTATGGTAGCAAGATCAAAGATACGATGACCCTCAATCTACCCCACAGTCCTGTTACTCACGCCATGATTATTATCTATTGCATAGCTATTTTGTTGACTTACCCTGTATGCTACTTCGTCATATTTAATATTGTCTGGAACGAATGGGTCAAGAACAAAATACGTATTAATATGATCACCACGCGAATCATCATCAACTTGGTGTTATTCACTGTTATCATTATTCTGCCCAAGTTGAGCTTGTTTACCGAAATATGCGGATTGGTTTGCGCCGTCTTTGATAGTGTCATGATACCGTCTGTAGTGCAAGTTCTCATGTCGTGGGAGAATGAGAAGAAGTTCAGGTTGATTTTGGCCAAAAGTGCGTTGGTTTTCGCATTCGGGATTTTATTGTTCATTTGTGGTATGTATCAAAGTCTTAACGATATTGTCGAAGGGAACGAAGGAGTGTGAACCTTGATTGATGAAAAAATATTGGAGAAATTTAATTAATCTAAAAATTGACATGATCAGTTCAACTGTTCCGATGATGAATGTAAATATCGAAATACACGTGATAACGACGAATACTTCATATTACACGTCTTAAGTAAAAATTCTAGTGATTTATGAACTAATTGAAAATTTTCAATTTATTTTACTTTATCTACTGCTGTTAAGTACTTAATAAGAAATATTTTTTAGCTACTTCGCGTTTTAGAATATGTAAATTGGGCGTCGCGACGACGTATTTGTATTGTACATACGTAGTGTATATTTTTAATGTCACGATTTTATTACCTAATAATATTTTAAAATATCTTGTACGAATATATTCGAAATGCTTTTCCATTAGGGTCGTTTTTAGATTATTCATTCGAGGAATTAACCTCTCCCCCTTCTTCGGTGACTCACCGTCTCACAGACATTAAACATTTGAGAGCAATTGAACGCTAATTTCGTTTTCACAAAATGTACAAATTAAAAATTGAGCAATTGAAGATTTCTTAGAAAGCAACTGTCAGTCCTATCCTTCCCTAGTCGACAAAACCAAATTTTAATTTAAAAATCGTAAAATTTCAAGAAAAAAAAGATTTTTTTCTATTTTTTTCCAAAAAATTATTTTCCACAAGTCATTTGGATTTTGAAAAATTTTCCAAGTTCAAAAAAGTCCTAGGGGTCATTCCATATCAACTCGACCAAGAAAATTAAATTTTCGACCTCATGTCCTTCAATTTCGCTAAAAAAATTTATATGATCTGTTCACTCAAAAACTTGGAAAAAATCGTTAGTTTGTCACCAGTCCCCTGAAGGTGGGGGGCTTTGTTTGTTTTGGCAATTTCTCGTTGTCTAAGCTCGAAACTACTTTCGATGGTATTTCGAAACATACTATTTTCAAGCTGGGCATTCTGAAGGGAAAGGGGACAGCTCTCCCCCCAAATTTGGGTCGAAATTTCAAAAAAAAAGTGTCTGGATGTAATATATCAAACGTTCTGTTGTCGAAGGTGCTGAACATGAATACGACCTCAGTTTTTCGATTGGATCTCATCTGAGCCCCTTAGCACCCCTTCCCCCTAATAGGGTCAAATTTAAAAAATTGAGTGATATATGAAATGGTATGTTTACGAGGGCGCTGAACACGAATACGACCATAATTTCTCGATTCGACTTCATTTCAGGCCCCAGCACTCCCCTCATACAATCAAATTTCGAAAAATTCAATAATTGATTTTTTTGAAATTTTTCTCTATTGAGGGGTGCGGGGGGCCTGAAATGAAGTCCAATTGAAAACCCATGGTCACATTTGTGTTCAGCGATCCCACCCATGATAAAAAAATCGATCAAATTTGATCAAGAGGGTTTTGATTATTTTTTTATAGAAGTTGATTAAATAAAAAAAAATTCGTAGGTAATGAGAAGCTGAAAGAGGAAGTACCCAGGAGGTACCTAACCAACAGACTTCAACCAAAACTTAACTCCAACGGAATGATACACATGGGGTATAGTATAAATTTAATATTAATAGCTGGAAACTTAAATACTTCTTGGCTACACAAATTATCTAAGAGTAGTAACTGTTATGTTAATAACACCCATAAATTGATCAAAATGCATATATTTTGGTCAATTTTGATAAAATTGTATATAATTTTACATGTTCCCACTAAATTGGATCAATTGGAAAAATTCACATCAAAATTCATTATACCTGATTTAATATGATTTGATCAATTTTTATAAACCTTCAGACAATTTTATCAAAATTGATCAAATTATATCTAATAACATACAATCAACTTTGATGTGAATTTTTGTAACCGATACAATTTTGTGTAGACTTGTAAAATTATATAAAATTTTATCTAAATTGATCAAATTATATCACATTGGATATAGCCACAAAAATCACACTGCATTTGATTATATCTAATTTGATATTATTTGATCAATTTTCATCATATTTTATAAATTTTGATATAACTAGACATCAAAATACAAAATGTGAAGAGTACAATTTGATAAAAAAATTTCGCTTCTGGCAAAGAATAATGTAAATATTTCAGGAATGAAGAAATTTCATTTTTCACCCATCAACTCGTTTGTGTCAAGAGAGATCTGATGAATGATATTCAAAAATTTTCATTGCTTCAAGTAAACCAAGGTCAAGTTAGTTCACGAGGTCATTTTCACCAGTAAAAATTAAAATTTCAAACAGAAAATAGGATCGAATCAAAATTATCTTCTTTCCTTTTTCTGAGTAAGATTTGGAGATTTGCTACAGATAGAAAAAAATTCCCCCTCCAATTTTTAATAATTGCAATTTCAGAAAAAATTGGTTAAAATTTTGACAGATATTTCAAAAGTCGACAATGACTTGAAATTAAAAATTTTCATACTTCTATAAACTAGAAAACAAAATGAAGAGATTGTAAGATGATTTTTGATTTACAGTGAAAATTTGCATAGTCTGCTTTCAAAGTTTATCAGACCTTAAACAACAATTTTTGGAAAAATTATGTGATTTTGTACTAGAAGGAATGGGTAAATTTTTGTCGAATTCTACTTCGTACATTATTTGGCAAATATTTTCGAGGAAAAATTTTCATTCGCTGCATTTTTCGAACAGGAATATGTAAACTATCTATATAATTTGGCTCTACAGCAATTTTTGAAAACGTGGTACACATTAGCGATCATTTTCTCGAAATTTTCATCTTTGATTTTAGTGTTGTGATCACATGAAGGTGAAAATTTTTTGTCCGTCGCTTGCAAGGAACTTTCAGAGAGTAATGGAACGATAAATTCCCAACCTCACTTTCATTTTAGCACAGGAATCGTCATTTTTCAAAAAAAAATCGGTTCATCTTGAAAGCTAATTTCTTGTGCGAATTTTTAGTTCAAATCGAAAATCCTCTAACAATCTCATTTTGATTTTCATTGTACAAAAGTATAAAAATTTTCAATTTTGGGTCATTCAGGGCCTTGAAACATCTGAAATACAAACTCAACATTCCAACTTCTTTTTTTTTAAATGACAATGAAAAAATTGGAGTAGGCAGAAATTGGAATTTTTGCCTACATCTCCTTTTATTTCAAGGGTGAACCATCAATTACAATTTTTTTTTCATCAGGTCGAAAATGTCACAAAGGAAAATGAAATTAAGTAATTTTGTTTCGAGCCAATCCTGCAGTGTGACAGTTCAATTTGTCATGGGTAAAAATGAACTCGTGCCCTAACTCAACATCAGTCTACATAATCCAGTGTCTTTTAGGGCCAGTTGTACCATCGTGGTTTAAACCCAGTTTAACAATTAAACTCAGTTTAG
>FIZU01005255.1:0-26127 GCA_900064475.1 Pseudococcus longispinus
TTGAAGATGACGCACCACGATATCAAGTTTTACAAAAATATGGGGTTGTACATCTAGACTAAGTACACAATATATTTTTTTTTCAGAATTGCACCTCTGAAAGGGGTTACCAAAATGGCCCTTGGAAAGCTTAAAATATCCATTTGACCTTGAAAAAGTATTCGAATTTTTTTTCAAAAAATACCAAAAATCACCCATCTTTGCAAGTTTGAAAAAATTCCGTTGAAAACTGCCAAAAATGGAAATTTTAACGAAAATCTAAATTTAACACCCCAGAAGGGGTTAGGGTTGAGAAATCGAGCTAAAAATTTTGTCATCCTCAGCACAGGGGTTTTAGACCATAAGGACCAACTTCCACCGGATAATTTGGAATTCGGTATTCAGGGCCGAATCACCCCTATAAACCCGGCTACGCTCTTTCAGAAATTCCAACTTTTTCGAGTTTGAAATTTTTTTACAAAATTTAGATTGTTCAAAATTTGACTTTGAGACATTTCGCGAGACATAGATCGGGATATTTTACGTCTGTATGACCTCGACCATCAATATGGCCGTTTTTTCCCTCCGATACCGAACTACCTGTTGAGATAGGTATCAATGTACCTTCGCACGTTTGTATAAGGCGTTAAAATCGAACTCGTACGCCAATATACTCGATTTTCGTACCTCCGAAAATCGTGTGTTATCACAGCACGTCAACAAAATATTATTACAGCGTTCGAAAACGTCGGCGAATAAATTGAAAAAACGAATCGTAAGATTGAAAGAATACTCTTCAGCGTGACAGGATGGTTTGCTTTCCATTGCTGCGTGCGAATTCATTTCGGTCCGAGTTGAGTAAACATTTCACAAGGTGGTTTTCATTACAGTTAGGTATACATTCGGGTATCGAAAATGGAAGCATTTTGGGGTGTGGATTTTAGGCCAGGGACTGGGAGGATGAGATCCGACGGTGTAGCGTATGAGCATCGGTCGAGATGCCAATTTAATTCAACGTCTCGTCGAGTCGGCAAAAAAGATGGTCTGCGGAGGTAAAAAAAACTAGGCGAATTTATTCTTCTCGTCTGCTTTCTTCGTTCGTATATTTTTAATGGGTACTTTTTGCCGGCGCATCGTTTCGTGTAATATGTAGTTTGCGATCTCGGGGCCGAGCCCCGCGCCATGTACCTACGTCTAGATATATTATAGTATATGTATATTGTATACTGTGCTTATATTTACGCTCGCGATATACCGTACGTACGGTACACGGTACGTACTAAAATTTAATAGCACAGTCTCGCTGCTAACGCGATAAAATGTTATACGAGTTTGATGTGTACGCCTCCGCTTGGTCTGTGTGTGTTCGCCTTTGCCTACCTTCCACTTCGTCTATCTCGCGGCAATTTACTTCGCACAAAATAAAATGCGCGCTTTTAAAAGCGTAACGCGTCGAGTTCAGTTTTATATTTTAAATTCGCGCTCTAATGGTAGTTTTATATAAAAGTCAGTCAGTCGTGTAGCCAAAGTTATCCGGCCAAAGGGATATGATTTTACTTTACTTTTACACCGTAAGTCTTCGATTACTTCGTTATTCTCGTTGTTGGAGTCGTAGTCGTTATCGAATTATACCTGCGGATGCTGTATGGGAAATGCAAGGCGCAAAGTTTAGACATTTTCTGTTTGGTAAAGAAGGTAAAACTGAAAGATGATGTTTTGAGCTGATTTGAGTGGTTTTGAAATATGATTGGGTCATCGTATGATAATTCGGCTAGTGTTTCGATCTCATGCCTTTGGATTTCGTTCAAAATTGCCCAAATCTGCTGGTTGATCCCCAATCCCAAGAAGAAATAGAGTGATTTTGTTTGCAGGATGTCTACCGGACACGAAAAGCACGAAATTTTGATACCAGTGTAACAGTATATCTGAGGCTTATAGATTTTTTCAGTTTTTAGGTAAAATCAATCGCTTCGCGTACATCTTTCGATATAAGTAACTCGACCCTTCCCTTCACTCTTCAGTTCCGGCTCCTCTGTCCAGTTGGTTCTTTCTTTCCTCGCTTTCTCCACCAATTCGATTTTTGGACGCCTTTTATCGAACGTATTGGTAAGTCATCCCTTGAGAATTATTCGATTCATTGTTAAAAAATTAATTGTTTTGCCTTGATGCCTGATCTAGTCAGAATGACCATCGCTTTTAAAGTAAAATAAAAATATCAAGTAATTTTGTGTCGTTTTTAAAAAACAAGGTTTTCCCATTTCCCCCAAAAATTGGGATATATTTATGATCACGTGTGTAAAAAACATTAATAATTGAAGTTTTCGATTTTTCTTCATCAACCAATTAAAATAACGTGACATCAGAAAAACTGATTAGGTTTTGAAGTTTGTTTTTAATAATATCCCTTCAATTAAAATTTTAAATGAAAAAAATGAAAAATTTCAGCTTTAAACAAAATTATGGATATTTTTCAAAATTGTACATAAAATCAGATTTCTAATTGTCAATTCTGACGTCCGTTGAACCGGTGAGATAATGGGGCGGGGGGGCTGTCAAAGGGCCTAGACCCCCTTGACGACAGGAATGTTGGGAAAATTGATGAAAGAACATTGTCGGATTTATAAGGGTGATTTTGTCCTGAGCACCGAATTTAAAATTATCCAATGGAACTTGGTCTTTATAGTCTAAATCGTCCATGATAAAATTTCTGGCTCAATATCTCACTCCTATCGCTATTTAGGAAAGGAAGGGGGTAAACGTGATCTTTCGTAATGAATTTCTATTTTTTTAGCAGTATTCAACCAAATTTTTTCCAACTTACAGGAATAGTTGTCAATCCTAAAAGTAATTTATAGAATTCTTAAAGAAAATGTTTTAGCACTTTTTCAAGGTCAAATGGACATTTTACGCTTTCTAACGGCCATTTTGGTAACCCCTTTTACTGATGAAATTTTGAAAAAATTTTTTTTAGAGTTTTATATCGTGGTGACACATTTTCTAAAATGCAAAAAATTTGATTTTTCGCCCCCCCCCCCTCCTTAAATCGGTCATTTCTATTCAATTTTTTTATTGCAATATAACATCAATGACACCTAAATGCACTATCAACTTGCATTTAGACCAAATTCGTCTGTTTTTTCCTTTTTTTAAATTTTCTTTTAGAATACCCGAGTAACGCAATTTTGGGAACTTACAACTTCCTACGAGATGACCTAGCGGCCTAAAAATTATGACCGAATTTGTTTTAAGTCGAGTAAATTGCAATTTCAGCAAAATTGAGAAACTTTAATTTTTTTCAATTCATTTTATGCAACATTTTTCCAAGTCAAAAATACTCAATTAGTGAAAAAAAAAGCAAAAAAAGTTGGTAAACATCCTGGTTTGATTCTGTGATTTCTCCTAAACGGATTTCACAATTGAAAAGAAGGTTGGAAATAGATTTTGAAAATTGATATTAAGGGGGGGGGGGTGGAAAGTTGATATTTCTCGTAGAAAGTTCAACTTTTGAGTAACACCGTATAAGCGAGAGGCATTATTTGAAATTCTGTAAAAAATATAATAGACAGACTGTCTAACACTCCTGCTTGTCCTGCTTGCCCTGCGAAAGTTTTGCTTTTTGCTTAAACCAGTTCATATCCTGCAAAAGTCAGCTTTTGGGTTCAATTAGGTTGAATTTTTTATTTTTTCCAAATTTTAAACCCTGTCATTTAATTGAAAATTGAACAAATATCTTGTTTTTTTTTTGGTTTCTTTTGATTTTTTATGATTTTTTGAAAATTAAAAATTAAACATCTTGTAGTATGTAGCTACTTTTATTTGAACTCTGATAGATGAGCTCCCCCCCTCCCCCCATTCTCCTCAAATATTGGGAAAAATTTGAAGAAAATTATAAATGTGCTTGACATAAAATGAATGGTGTGCTTTTAAGTTCGAATCAAAATCATGTGATATTTTAAAGAATAAGTATCACGTTTTCGATAATGGATGAAAACTATTATGGGCTCTCTTTTTTATCTGACGTTTCCATGACCTTTTTCTTTGAATTTTGAATCAATTTCTGCTATAATTCAAATGTGGTTTTATTTACGATCAATTTTGATAATTTTTTTTCGTAGCTATGCGAATTTTCAATTTTTTCTACGAATTTACCAAATTGCTTCAATTTGACGAAATTTCCTCGGAATGGTCAACATTTTGTAAAGAGATAACGAAATAAGCTAGAGTAAGTATCGAAAAAATCTAAAAATGTAGCCGAGGCAAAAGAATATCCATGGAAAAGCCTCGTAGAAAAATATTGGTCGGGTAAGAGAAGAGTACTGAAGAAAAGAATAAGTATAAAAAAATTTCCAAATTGCAACAATTTACCGCATATCGAAAGATAACAATATATTGGCATATTTCGAGGATTTTTGAAGCTGCTGGTTGAACTGAAATATTGAAAGCTCGAGAGAAAAATAAAAACCATCGACGTTTTAAGGGATCTCTGATTTTGGTCAAGTTGACAAACAGGAAAAAAAGTGGGTAGTTATTTTAATTTTGGTACACCCTGTATACGACTATACGTATTTGAGAAATCATTACGTTTTTGTGCATACCTAATTTTTTTAAATCTAGAAATCGACTCTTTCCTCCTTATTTTTTCTATATTCGCTATTTCAGCAAATTCTCAACATTTTAAATCGCGAATGCAACGAAAATAATTGTTAATTTTTCGAATTTGTATCGTTCTTCGCGTTCTCCAATATTTCAACAAAAATTCTTTCAGTCGATATTTCTTCCTTCTCTTCAGAATTTTACTCGTAATAAAAAAGTCGTTTCGATTTTGAAATCCTGTAAAAACAGCAATAACATATTTTCGACATGCTTTTCCATTCATTTTCAAGGAATTTTAATTAAATTCCGATTATTCATCGTATCGTTGAAACTCGTTTAGGATTCATTGAAAACAATAGCTCGGATATTTCATAAAAAAAAGCGATCTGATTTTCTCGATAAACTGAATTTTCGATCGATCTTCGAATTTAAGACTGCAGACATATGCATAATGGAAAAAAACTTCAATTTTTATGGTCAAACAAAAAAAGGGGATAGAGAGATTGGGTCAAAAATTATTATTGAAAACGTTGAGGCAACGCAGAAACGGATACACCTCACACAAAATTATCGAATTTACTTTCCGAAATTCCAATACTGGAAAATCCCATATGTATCGTGCCAAATTTAAAGAAACCCAGTCGTAGAGCGCTTTCGTTCTTTTGTGAATTTCAAAGTTCACTTTATCGGATGGAAATATTACACGCATTTGACCATGTTTTCCATTTCGTTAAGCACCGAAGATTTTTCACGGTTCTTCCCTTTTTACATCGAGCTATTTAGAATTTTCGAGGCAACGACAGCGTAATTTTTTCGCATATTAAATTCCCAAACAATTAAAAATTTTCCGGAGCGATTTTTCATCTTTTTTTATTCGTAATATATTACGCGTGGAATACACATAAAATGGCGAAAAATTGTGTGTAGTTGTCGAAAGGGGGTTGCCGGTTTTTTTATACGAAGGAGAAAAAAAAGCAACAACAAAAACACACGTTGGTACACCTCTCGTTGAAGTGGTTATATTGTTTGGTAACGCAGAATGGAACGAGGGGTCGAAGGAGAAGGCGAGCAACGAGTATAATTTAAAATTCCGAGTGTTCGTTAAAATTTACAAGATTTTTACCAAGTGGGTTGTTGTTGGGTTTTTTTTTTGGTCGGTATATTGCGGCGTTTAACCATTTTTTCATATTTATTCGACGAGTAGCCCCGTCGGCGTCGTAGTCGGTTCGTTTTGTTGCGACAATAGGAAAAAATACGTCGGAGGTGGCACGAAAGGGGGTTTAATTTCGATTAATTTTTCTGGGCGTCGGTTTTTTCGAGGAGCTGGGAGATGGGAACGACGTGGTGAGCTGCTTTTTTCGGCAACGACGAAAGATGCTCTATCAAATTAGTGTATGGATTGCCCACACGTCCTGCTCCTGCTCCAGCTCCTGTTGATGGCGTATTTTTGTGTATTTTTGTCATTTTTTTCACTCTCTTTCTCTGTTTGTACATTCGTCGTCATTTTAAGTATATTGTATATACCTGCCTCGTGAGTGGTTTTTTTTTTTTGGTAAAAACGAGTTATTTGAAATTCTACGACGCTTTCGGTTGAATTCGAGTTCGCGTTATTTTTTTGGTCTCGTGACTGGATGGGTGGAAGTGGATTCAGGTTTACCTTTTTTTTTCGCTTCGTCAATCTAACATTTTCCACGAACGTGTTGTCGACAAAGTCATAGTAGCTATGTACGTGAAATGGGGAAATATTTTTCCGTTATTTTATAGTATAGACTATAGATATTTGTAGCAGCCTGCGGAGCTAAATAATTGCCGGGAAATGTTTGTAAACAAGTCGAGATTTACGCGTGAATTTTTTCACCCGAGTTCAATTTTTTTTTGCGAGCTGCTCCGGCTGCGTTTGTAACGTGGGTAGCGTTTTCGCCGGTGATAATGTCGTAATTTCGAGGAAATGCTCGTAAATTGAAAATTTTTATTGGTTTTGTCGTCGTTCGAGTTAATTTTACGACGCAGCGTTCGTATTTGGCTGATTTTTATTTTCTGGCTAGAGGATGTAGTGGAGGTGTTGCAGGGGAGGAAACAGTTTCACGAGATTTATTTGTATCAATCTGAGTTAAGGGAGGTTTTTTTGTAGGTGGGTGATTCGAATGGGAAGCTTATTAACAACAGGTGTGAAAAAAGTAATTTCGAGAACGAGTCTCCTAAGATGGGGTTGTGACAATTCGTTTGAATATATACAAACGAAAGCGCAGGCGAGGAGATTGCAGATTTGAAGGTAAGATTGTGTTTTATATAATTATGTGTCGTTTTAACGTTAATGTGATCTATTTTAAGAGTAACATAGCCAGACAGTCAATCAAGGGTGAAGCAGATGAGAAGAAACGCTATCTGAATTTTTTATCCTTCGCTGATACGAAAAGTCAGGTGAGCGTCGCATAAAATTCCAGGTTTAGAATTTACAGATGGGAAACATTTAGCTTCAGAATTGAAAGTTTCAGCATTGGGTTCCAAAAATATTCAGTTGCCAACTCTCTGACAATTATATATACGACTACAAAGAGCTTGTCCGATCACTATCCTATTTCCAATTCCTGTGAGCAACACTCTCGTCTTCATAACGTTGGTGTTCACTCCTATGTTATTTGTCTTGTGTTACCTTACTTCGTTTTTTCCTAGTGAGTTCTTTTAACTTGATCGGAGACTAGTTGCTTCATCAAGTCTCCTGTCGCTCGCGCATTAGCGCATAGACGGGGGTTATTCTCAACTATGTAAATGTAATGTAGACTGCTAAATAAACTTCGTTCGTTCGTTCGTTCTTCTCTTTAAATTATAAAAAGATTGCTCTCTGCGGGCATCGATGGAGGCCCCTTCTGGTGGAGGCCCTGGGGCCAACGGTTTCACCAGCTTCCCCTTAAATCCGGCATTAAATGTAAACATTGGGAAATATTGAAAAATAGGATAGTTGTAGGGAATGGGGGCTTGGAAATCACAGGTTTATTGTCATGGGACCAAAAAAATCCAAATTCAATAGAAAATTTTATTGAAAAATTGGAAATTCTCAACTCGTTAAATTTATTACGCAACGTGTGTGTTGTTTCCATTCTTCCCCTCGTCTCCTATCTACACCATGATGGCATCTAGAATGTATAATATTTACATAGAGGCACCTACGTCGCAGCACATATTATGTTTGTGTATTTATATGGTACTACTACACACGTAGAACACGTTAATCGTTTACAATACGATCGTAAGGTCGGAGGAGAAGGGGAGGACGTAGGTGGCATTTCGTACGTTACACTCGATGCTCGTATTTGCGGCTCGCGTGCGTGTATATCGCAGATGTTAATAAAATTGCCTACTCTTTGCCCCGTGTTTTGAATATCCGAGTAGAATAAACTGCTACGCTAGCTGGAAGAGCTGGCTGGCGTTGTTGATGTATTTCGTTGTCTGACGTGTGCGATGTGACATAGGAAGGGTCGGAAAAGCGTGTTAGGAAAGCGCCCAGGGAGGGGGGAACGTTTTTCGCGATATAATACGCAATTTATTCGCGATTTCTTACGTGTAATCTGGTATTCGTCTGCGCACAGTGTAGTTCATTCGATTGGAATGGCGCGAAGCTGAATTGGACGAAAGGGGGAATAGAAAAAAAAACAATTTTCGCCGAATAAAACACGCATTTTATTTAGCCTCGGAAAAAAAAGAGTGAAAAAAAATCGATGAAGGAATGTTTAAAGAAATACCGTGTGAGAGGAACGGTGAGAGGGGGAGTGGTAGCGTTTGCGAGACAGTTAGTTGCGAAGAATTATATTATAAAAAAATTTCATTTCGATGATAATAAAAATACGGGGCAAAAATTGAGCCATAAAAATGTAAATGTTTAGTACGCCGCGTGAAAGTAGGTCGGGTTTTGTTTGTGGAGGAGGGTTTTTGTGAGCACGAGGTGAGTTTTTTTGGCTTCGGGCTGTTTTCTTTGCACCTTTTGTCGGGTTTTTCCCGAATCTTAGGCGATGTATCGATATAGAATTAAACGGCGATACGTTTCAGGATTTCGAAAAGGGTCTGTCGTCGCCACATGAGACGTCAGCGAAGGCTTGAAACGAGGACGAGGTAGAAATTGATTCGTAGGTAAGTGCATACGATGAATTGTCGAACGTGTATAGGGTGTTGATGGGGTGTGTGGTCGCCAAGGTACTCACCTGTTTATCATTTTCAATGTCCAACGTGACGATACAGAAGGAAAAAAGGATGGAACTGACGAAAGAGATATATCACGGTATGTGGGAACAAAACGACGAACGAATGATTAAGGACAGAAGGAAGTAAGGGCTAAAGTAGCAGATGAGAAAAATACAACACACCAGCGAGATTTTCTTTTTCGGCAAAGAAATAAATTTCTTGGCCGGATTAGCTGTTGTGGTGTGGAAAATACGACGTATTACGTACGTAGTTGACCCTGCACCCTCGTAGATGGGGTGGATTTTATTAGTGTGCTATTTTAACTGCAGGTCTTTGTCGTGTAGCTCGTATAGCTCGAAGTAGTGTCCGTTTAAATGATCAATTTGATTTTTCGTTGTCATTGGCCGGCTAACGAATTGCTTTTAGTTATTTTATACCCTCGCCTCGTCGCGGATTCATTCTCGTCCGGTTCCAAACGTTCGTTGTGTCGCCGTTAATACGTGGAAATTGTACGGACGACGATTCGCGAGGAATTTACGATTCGCGAGTCTTAATTTACGATCGTTGGCAGGACGTTTTAATAACGATACGGAATAAAATACGAGTATACGACCAGACGTGTGTTCTCGCCGAATGGAAAGTATCCGGAGGGGGGGTTTTCTCTTCGGCGTGGTGCCGGATGACGAAGGGAAAAATCTGTTTTAGATATTGGATTTCTTTTTATTATTGTGTTTGTACGTATTCTTCATAAAGTTGAATAAAAAAAGCAAATCGAGATAAAGTTTGCGTCGAAATGGAACCAGAATGTTTGAATTTCTCGCCACGTCGATATGTACTGTGGTAAAAGTTTTGAAAAATGTTGCATTTTTCAAGAGATTTTATTTCCCGATTTTCTTGGTATTTGATTTAGGAACGTGGAAGACGTGAAATGCTGATTTAATTCTGGTAGTTGAGAATTTTTTTTGGTGGAATGAAAATTTGCATTTTTTGTTTCAAATTTGATGTACGAGTATTAGGTTAAGCAGAAGACAGCATTTTTCTTCAATGAATGGTTTATTTATGGCGTCAATTCATGATTCTGGGAAATCATTCATATTATGACAAGGTGTCTTACAGGTCTTGGAAGACATGGAAAAGTAATGGATTAGGCAAAAAATTACTAGGTCATAGAAAAGCCAATTTTAATGTTGAAGTCGTGGATTTGTGACTTTATATTAAACAAAATTTAGATTGGGATATAATTAACTTGAATTTTTCTCGTTTTTTTTTCTTGCCATGGAAAAAATCATTGATTACCAAAAAAAAATACAGTTAGACACCCTGCATGATCAAATTCGTTTGTGGAATTTAATATTTCAAAGAATCCAAGGAAGATATTTTATTTATCGTAACGATTCTCGAATGAATTGTTCTTGGAGAATGATTCTTGCAAATAGTTCATAAATGATTCATTTTTCTGGATAAGTTTGGAGATTTATTCGAGATGGGTTGCCCTGGTTGTTGGCGAACAATTTGTTCGTAATGAAGATTATTTTGAATCGTTCACAAACGACTCATTCATCAAGAAAATTTTTCAAATTGAGTCGAAAAATCATGAACGAATTTTAGAAGGTGTTTGTGAACGATTCATTCACATAAAATGGTTCTATCATGCAGTTTATGAACAAGTCTCGATTCTTTTTTTTTTAAATTTTCAAGTCGTTCGCGAACGATTAAATTATTTTTGAAAGACGTTCGCCAACGATTCTATCATGTAGTTCATGAACAACTCTTTTGTTAAAACGATTCTCTATTCGTTCGAAGAACTCGTTAGTGCTTTTTTAAAAAATGAATCATTTGGGAATAAACTATGCAGCTCGGTATATCTTAATCAAAGAAACTTACGAAGCACTCGAGTTGTTTTCGTTATACGTACATTCGGAGGCGAAGAAAAATGAAAATAAAAATGGAAGGTTATTGAATAAAAAATTTAGGTTCGGTAATGGATAATTTAAACGATTTTCTCGGCATTTTTCAACCTCTAGCATTATGGAAAAAAACACTTTTCACATTTTAAAAATAAACCGAAAAAAACGAGACGTCCTACGCAACTACATATTATACGTACGAGGAGTATATTGATACCCGAACGTGTACACGAATATCAAATCCACATCCATTTTGAGTTTCTATTTATGGCGTTACCAAATTCCATATAATAATAGAGGATAATATTATCGCACGAGACGAAGGATATTTCGAAAACGATCGAGACAGACCGACTTTATTTTCCCAACAAATACGTATATTCGTCGTCGGTCGTACGATATGAATTTGGAAATTTTTTCCATTTAACCGCGTTAAATTCTCATCTACAATGGCAATTCTTCTCGTCGCGCCGATATTTTCAATACAACGAATCGAAATGCACACGCAAACGGGCCCTCACACATAGACACTCGTACTACATAGAAAAAAATTGAAGAAGCATAGCAAAAAATAAAAACCTGTTGGCTGTCTGTGGCATCGACGCTGGCACACGAATCATACGCGTATTTTCATACAACTTGGCGTCAATTTAGCCAAGTGAAAAAATACAAACGAAGAGCAGCAGCAGGTGGGGGAATAATCGACGCGATAGTGTAATTTTTTATATGCATTCGCGTATTTTTTGCGATTGTAAAGAAAGTAATTTCGTTTCGTCGTCGTCGTTCGAACGAAACGTTTTTCCGCTTTTTAGATTCTATATCGAGAGAGAATCTGAACGTAAGTGCAATAAAATCGCGCCCATATTGAAAATAAATCGACGGTATCGTGTACCTAGTACTCGTACGATCTGCATAGGTAATCGTATTCTAGCTGCTAAACATATTCTTGATTCGTCTATACCATGTATACAAGGAAATAGCTACATAAGTATGTTGTAGCTCGCAGATAGATTCAGAGATACCTACGAAAGCGGAAATGGTGTGTGTGATGTCAAAATGCATCGATTATGTATTTCATAGCGATGGCGATGGATAAATTGCATATACAATACAAGGTTTACCTGCTGCTGCCACCAATGAGATGAATAGTTGCTTGGGAATTCGATTACACCGGCAATTAGATATACGTATTATGTAAAATACACTTCGATAATGAGCTATTTTTTTAAACTGCACGTATCGCGAGTAGGTACATAGTTTTTGGCATGAATATTTGATACGACATAGTGGTAGACCTCGAAAAATTCGCGAAAACGTACGTTATCACTGTTCGTCTCGTGTAAATTATACGAAATTGAACCGATAATGATTTAGAAATACATCGATAACACGCATCTTCATCGTACTTATTGCTCACGATTACTGATACTACTGAAAATTACCTATAAACTACTACTGGGAAACGTCGAGGGTCGCGGTTACTTAGGGTTGGGAAACATCGCGGGTTTAGATCAGAAAGGTTGCGGAACGTCGGGGTTACCAGTTTAGGTTTGAAGGGGGTGAATAGCCGAGCGGGTGCGGCTGTCTTACCTAATATCTTCGGGAGCAAGGCGACGCCACCGAGCTACACCGAAGAGAGACTTTAGCCAAATACAAACACGTACTAGTGATACAAAATCGACGTTTATTGTACAAGGGTTGGCTTCTACTACATGGGTTTCTGGCAAGAGCTTATATCCTATTTCCCGACATACTTCGTCAGCGAGTAGCAAACTACTACGTTTACTGTACGTTCGGTAAGCACTACAGGATGTTGTACGACGCGATGTAGAGCTTGTAGTAGAATTAGAAGTATGAGTAAAAATGGTCCATCTGGAGTGTAAAAGTTATATTAGAAAAAAAAGTAGTCGGAGTAAGGCAGATTCAGAAATCCCTGATCATAAGATTCATTGACGTTAAAACTCCTCCCTTTTTGACTTGAGTTGGGTTTTTGAAACTTCTGAATCATTTTTTGGGATTATTGTGACCCTAAACCTAAAAAATGACTCACTGAGGTGACGGATGAATCCAAAATTCACGTTTTCAAGACTCAATTGAACGAGCGTATCAAAATGGGCATGGATATGTCTCTTGGAGGTACTCGTAGATCTGGAAAATTTTTACCTCGCAAGATTTTGTTTCTCTGGATGACTTTTGGACTTGGAAAATTTTATAAGACAGACATATGACTTGGTCTTGAAAAATTATAGATTGTGAAGGTGGTTCAAAATTTCAAACATTGCAAAAGTTGTTAAAACGTCCATATTCATTTAAAATATGAAAAAAGTATTTTAAAAAAACACGAAAATGTTGTTAAAATTGTCAAAATATTAATAATATTGTAAAAACGGATCAAAAATCATGAAAATGGTCAAAAATTTTGTGAAAACTATTGAAATTTATTGAGAAACATTCTCACACCATAAAAAAGATGTTGAAAAAAATGGACGGAGGTTGGTTTGGAATATCACTCCTGGAATATTTTTAAAATCATGCAAAATTTTACAGAACGCAGAAGTTGTAGCTGTTTCATCTCTTTTTGCAAATGTTAGTTACTTTGAGCTGTTTTTTTTTTTGCATTTTAAATAATTTTAATATTTCATAGGCTCTTAAATGATTTTTTGAGATACCAGAACATTTCAACTTTCAAGTAGTCAGTAGGTACTTTTGATCCAGTTTTCATAATTTTTCCAAAATTTTATTCGAATAATATTCACATAGCTTCAAACACATTTAATGCCCTTTTAACAACTTTTATGCTAATTTGAACCGAGTTTCATCACATTTCAAACAACTTTGACGCAGCTTTCGACGATTTCAACGAAATTTTGACCAATTTTCGTAATATTTTCAACGTATTCGTTCTTATTTGCACAGCTGGTAAAGCGTTCAACCGCTCATTTACTTTGTAACGCCACCATCATTATATTATGTGGGTAGCAGGGTATTGATGGTGATTACACTACATACGGTTAGCTTTAGAATGCATAATTTCATCGACACTGAAGCACCAAATTTAAATTACAAACAACTGAAATGGTAGAGTGAAGACTGCGTGTGTTGTGGGATTGCTCGATTGTACATACGAACTTTATAATATGGAATTTAACTCGTATTTGCCAATACTTGTAAAGTATTTTATCATGTAGTTTTATTGGAATCTTTTTTTTGTTCACAGATTGACGACAATGAAGCAGCATCGATTGCCAAAGGTAAGAAATTTGGAAAGACGTTACTTTAAATGGCTTTAAAATTAGCCGATTAGGGTAATTGTGAGTAATTACGATACTCAGATGGTGATCTATTGGTAAATCGTTCCAATTATCTGGAAACGTGTAGTGATTAGTGTCGAGGGTGTATTGTAGCGCCACAAAACGTTACTTGAATTTAGTCGCTTTCGTTGATGCGTAGTCGGGTGAGCATCGCATAAAATTCCAGGTTTAATAATTACAGATGGGAAATATTCGGCTTCAAAATTGAAAGCTTTGGCATTGGCCATTGGGTTTCAAAAATATGCGGTCGCCAACTCCTCGACAATTATATATGTATACAACTGCGGAGAGTTTGTCCGAGCATTATCCTGTTTTTTCTCCCTTGAACAATATCTCGATTGCTAACGTTAGTGTTTGTTCGTTCTTTTTTGTGTTCAATAAATTCTTCACTTTACTCTTTCCTGGTGAGTTTCTTTTAATACTCGATCCGCGACTTGTCGCTTCATTGAGTATTTCTTCTCATAGAATATAAAATATGTAAATCGGACAGCGATTCTCGCTTCTCTGACAACGTATTTTCCTACAAATATCATCTTGGTCAGCGACTAGTCGCTTCACCTAGCTTTTCCTTAAATTATTAAATACGTAAATCAGACAGCAATTTTTGCTCCTCTGACAATAGTCGCTCCACCAAGTCTTCTTAAAACTTAATCGGATAGCGAAGTTTGCTTCTCTGATTTTCTTTCGACCATATAGTTCAAGAAAATTCAAGAAAATATGTTATTTGGTCAGCGATTCTCGCTCCACCCAAACTGTATTCGTAATTAGATTTTAAATAAAAACGAACAAACATATACCAGCGATTTCTCGCTGCGTAAACTAAAACATTTTCTAAACAGGTCAGTGATCTCGTCAAATTTGCAATTTACCAATCAGAAAATTATAGGAGACTGTTTTTTTGTATCATCGCTCTGCATACTTACTCCTACATGGAAAGAATAATATCGCCATGAAAAGATATGGAAGAAGAAAGCCAACGTTATCCAGCTCGTGAATCGTGCTCGCGAAATGAAATATTAACGAAGCTTTCGCGGCACGTTCCAAGCTAAAAAGTTTATTTTGTTCGGTATATGCTATACGTATATACGTGAAAAGCGCAAACGGGGAGAGAATAAAGCAGCGTCGAAATTACCAGTACATGCGAGAACACTGTAAACCTGAGCATTTGCCTGGTACATCGTAACGCGTACAAGATTTATGCGTGTTTGGCAAAAAGGCTTCTCTCGCTCGTAGTCGTATATACAAACGCGCGGAATGCGAAAGAGCTGGTATAGCTCGAGCATTAAGACAGAGTGGCGAAGAAATCACAACAATTAACGGAGCCGACTGGCTAATCGAATATTTCGCCAATTTTCCCATGTCGGGGTTCGATTTCTCGACGCACGAGGCGTTTTAATTTAGCAAATTCCTCGCCCAATGGGTCGAATCTAACCGAACGTGAAATGAAAATAAGAAAAGCGTGTTGTGGAAGTGGATGGAAGGCACGAGATTGATTTGACGCCTTGTTTTCACGTCTTGTGCAGAATAAAAAGGCCGAGAACAATGTTTATAGCACTCGATGTTTCGCCGAGGCTTAAAAGACCACCAGACTCGCCTTTGAATGGTGCCAGCAACAGAAGAAAACATAGCTCGTGAAGGCGATTCGGTTTCCGAGCGAGAAGTGGGTATTAAGATGCGGGTTCTCCATCCCCAAAAAATTCCTCTCAAAAATTGTAGAATTGTTGGCTCGTTTTTGGTGGAATAGGAAACGAAATAAAAAGAAAAACGAATTGCCGCACAAAGGCCTCTCTTCGTTATTATCAGAATGTTGTAGTTTCTATGGCAGCGTAATTTATATAAGACAATCGATTTTAATAACGTTAATTATACCGCTGCTGCTTGGCACTGTTGCTGTTGCTGACGCGACACAACCCTTAGGGCTGAATTATCAAAAAGTAAATAATTACGAGGATAACTCAAAGTATTTCAGCTGCGATACAAGAGGCGTGTTTTTTTCTTCGCCAATTGCTGTCGACATCGACGAAGGTCGACGGTTTATTAAAAAGCTCAAAGCTCTCGAGTTCGCGAATGATGAAGGCGGTATTGTCAACGAGTACTCTTCTATGCTTTTTTCGCCCTGAAACTATCGCCTAGTCCTTTGGTTATAATAATTCCGCCTCTGCTTCGTCTCCATCATTAGGAATAGAGAGGTCAATACCATTAGAGTGTTTCGAATGCGTGACTTTATCGAAAGTGTGGATATTTTGGCGAATATGAATATTTATAAAGTGTGATTTATTTATAGAAATGAAAGTTTTTTGTGAACTGCGATGACTGAGGTTTTATTTAGCTATGATATGTTTACGATTTCGAAGAAACGAGCTTTTTGTTTAATTCGTTGGTGATTGGTCTTCGTTTTGGCCAAGTTTTCTGTATAAACTTCGCCGAAGTGTGACAAATTTACATTCTCGTCAAATCGACGTCATCCTCTTCGCAAAATCGATCTCGAATTTCCACACATATGCTAAATCAACTTTGTAAAGCCGTAAATTACCAAGTTCTCGAGTTGGCAAATTCTTTTTCACGCCATTATAATAATTACACGCCACATAGCGAATGGAATGAGACAAATGTATCACGTATTCGATTCAAAAGCGAATGAATACGTGTTCCTGTCGAATGAAAACGTAATTTTCATTGTGGTACAAAAGCATACGCGAGATACGAAAGTTATCTATGTTGATTTTTGTTCGGTGCCTTTTTTTTTACACAAGTTCTTTAATCATTCGACTCTTTTTGTCATCTGTTCATGATGTCGACTCTTTTTCTATTGGCAATTTCATCCTTTCTTTTTCAAATCCTAATTTGAGGTGTCTAACAGAACGATTGTAGATTAATTGTACTGATTTACATACGTTTTGAAGTAATGATGATGGTGGAAATTAGTGCTTTCTATTCAAATGTATTCCAAAAGCGATGTTTTTGAAATTAAAATTCACATCGACTTTTAGCTGATTTTCATGAATCGGAAAAATCAGCTACGAGTGTTTTACCAAATGGGTTTCATATATTTTCAAGTTTTGCTTTTCGACTTCTTTTAGAAAATTTCGGGCTAAGGAATCGACTAATTGGTAATTTTCGGACATTTTCGTCTCCTTCAATCACACATCAATAGCATTCCGGCTGTTTTTGGAAAACTTCGATACATTTCGAAATAGCCTGGAAATTTCGACCAATTTTGGTACATATCGAGATATATAGAGAGGTAATTGATTTAGACTATTTTCGTCTTGGTTAAAATTTCGAACAAATTGGATAAATTTTCGATATATACTCGTAGTTTGATCTGGACGTTTTCTCGTATTTTTCGAAGATGCTCGAGTATTTCGTCATTTTTGGAACTTTTCAGATATTATCGTCTAATTTCTTTCGTCGATATCAGATTATACATAATCACGTTCGTATTAAAGTATTATCAAAAGGGTAAAGGGATGCGCCGTCTTAGCTAAAGTTTTCGTTAAGATTTTCCAAAAAAAAAAGAGAAAAAGCAATTTAGTCGAAAAACTAGGCTCACAAGGAACCCTCAGTTCGGCACAATCGCTCCGATTCGTATCTTGTTTTGCCCTCTGTTTAAAAAAAAAAACTCGGAAGAAATGCGAATTTGAAAGAAACAGGTACCGATGAATAGAGACAGGGGGAGGGCTTCACGCGACACTGATTTTCGCCTTGAGAATTACCGCGAGAATTTTCTTTCTCGTTTACGCAGGCAAAATGTGTGTGCGTTGTTGTGTTTGCGTTGTGCAAGTTGCGTCGCTCGTCGACGACAAATGTACAGCTACGTACTAAAGGGCAACGAATGTAGGTTACCTTTGATCTGTTTTGCGAATTAGTTGGGTAATTATTTCGGCCCGTTGAGGTAATTTTCGAGTTCGCCTTCGGGATGCCGCAGCCGTCGGGCGTCTCGCTTGGCTTCGTGAACGCCAACTTTTAAATCCACTTTGCGGCGTTCCGCACCGGAATGGGTTTTCGCGTAATAGTTTCGTGTGTTTTGAGGTATCGAGGTGCGGAGAAGGGGCAGGCGATCAATTAATTTTTCGACGATTACGACAGATGGGTATATTACGTACACTTAGCACGCGAAAACTTTACTCCATTTTAGATACCTTTATTCAACTCGGGGTGAAAAAAATTCACTGCCAAATAATTGGGCGGAAGTTTTTGCATCGGTGTTATTTCGATACGTAGGCTAGATATAGAAGCGATTTACAGCAGCAAAAGGGACCGCGAGAAGAAAAAGTTTCTCTGTGTTGGAAATTAATTGAAAATTCAACGAGTAGAAAAACATTTTAATAGACGCCAATGAAAGAAGATTTTATTTTTCTGATTAAGTTTTGCAAAACTTGTAGATAATTTTTCTTTTGTTTCTACAAATCCGTTTAATGGAGGCTGTTTTTTCTCGAAGGGGGCGGCCGGGGGGATGTTACGGATGAGAAAATTCACGCCCTGGCCCGGCGTAGGGTGCGTTTTTAGGTGCCAAGTTTGTTTCGACGTTGCGCTACGCCGTTATACCTAATCAATAATTAATCGAAGACGTTTTACGAGCTGTGTTTAGTAACAGGGGTTGCTAATTTAATTTGAACTTATCGGCGAGAATGGCTTTTTGAATGGTAGTATTTCGCAGTAATTTCGTTGATGAGGAAAGTTATATAGCTCGTATACAATACGCGAGTCGGGAGATTTTTCGTTTTTCCATTTCGTCGAAACTGACGACCGGTAATTTCGCCGGTTTCTCGTCGCTTTCTCAATCGGGAAATTTGGACGGGAAATTTGCCGAATGGAAGTGCTACTTTTTTACATTTTCGAGATTAGATTTTCGCTTTCAATCTGTAGAATAATTACACGAAACGATATTGAAAGAAGAATTGAAATCTGCGATTGGTGTAGACGGATGAAAAAAAAAGTATGCTAGCTAGTTCGAATCGATTGGAAATTCAGAATTCATTTGACAGGTCACTCGATAAAGGTAACAAAACGCATAGCTACCTAAACGTGTGCACGTTTCGCGGCATGAATATTACACGACGCCGCCGGAATTGGAAAACCTTTTTATGTATAAAATCCGCGATATTTTACTCCCACCACTCTTGTTTCGATGCCCTGCTCCGAACGCTGCTCCGATTTCCTCGTTTTCGTACTTTTTACACCTCGTATGTTATACAATGTGTGGCTGTGTTCGTAATCTACGTAGGTACCTTCGTATAGACGACCAAAAAAAAAGCTTACAGCAATCGATAGTACTTTGGAATTCGCGAAAATTTTACCATATTTATGGGAAAAATTGACCTTCTGCCAGAATGAGTGAGAAAATGAGAAAAAAGGAAATTTTTAGCGGTTTTGGTATTAAATTGAAAAAATATGAGAAGTTTGGTATGCTCATGTAAGCTTGGTGAAGTATAATGTGTCCTAATGGATTTTGTCCTAATTCTGTTTCTCCCTCAAAAGAAATAAAAAAAAGGAAAAATTGTGGATTATGTCCTGAACATTTGAAAAATTACAAGATGAATTGACTGAGAATGAAATTCAAAATTTTGACATTAGGGTTTTGGACACGTTGATTTAATAATTCTGCCCAAATCTAAGATAAGTTTTTGGTGGAGGGGGTGAATGATGTAATTTTTTTGAAAATTTCAGTACCTATTGATACCTATAGGAGTAGAGGTCGGTAGGGGGAGGGGGTGTTTATGTTTCGACAAATTTTGGAAAAGAGAGATGTTTTGCCAAAATAACGTAAAAATTGTGAAATTTTCCATTTGGAAAAAATTTGGATTTTTAAGCTACGGAGTAGGTACTTTGTGAAAAAAATGAAAATTTTGAATTTCCAACGAACGTTTACCATGGCACAATACTTGTTTTCTTTTACTTTTCTTTAAGTTTGGTTTGTACATTTTTTCATGTTCGTGCACAGCGCAATTTTTTATTTCCATAACAACACTATTCCAATCGTGTATCTCGCTGCGGTCGCCTTGATAAAGGAAAATAAAGAGAGAAAAAATGAGAGACAGAAACAGGGAAACGAATATATAAAGTCGTAACGTGTTTAAACGAAGCCGCAGCGCGCAAAGTGCGCAGGGGATGGGGCAAAGGAAAATGGAACTAGCTTCCAACATTCGCCATTTAGAGTAATTTGTTTTTCTTTGGCTTGCGGCGAGATTGCAATCGTTGTATACGAAGGACCAGAATATAGCGGAATTCGGAAGAGAAAAATTTTCAAGATACGCTGGAGTCTTAGTATGGGTATCTGGGTAAGGAGAGGTTTGAACAAACAAAAAAAAAGGGAAAAACAGGGCACTGTAACTCGTCGAGGTTGGAATCTAGGTGCTCGTAAGTAATACGGACGAAGGACATGGCAAATGCAGCGCAGCAGTGTGTAAAAACAATATACGTTACAGGGGAAAGGATGTCGGTGTCTTAGCTCTCGGGGATATGTACATTACGAAGTAGGTGAATCGTGTCGCCGCCGGTGTTTCTTTTCTTTTATGTATTAGCCAGAGAAGAAGAAAAAGAGAAGAGAGTTGAACTGAAGTAGCGTAATTTTCGTGTAAGGCACTCGTATTTCATAAAATGATTATACCGACGAGTAAAACGTTGTTGTTGCGAAGATGCACTTGTTGAGTCGTGTGTTTATGTGGTTTTTTTCTTTATATTGGATTTGTATGTGATGAAAGAACGAAAAGGAAAAAAGAATGTGGAATATTGTGTATTTCTGAAAATGCAATTGAAAGTGATGAAACGATTCGGATTTAAGAGCGAATTTGCCGAATGATTCGATTTGCTCTTTTTAAGATGTTTTAATGAACGAATTCAGAGACTTGTAGTGATTATTATATTGAGTTATGCAATCTAATCGTTCGCGAACGGTTTGTTCAAAACGTGAGCCAGATTGTTGATAATCATTTTAATATTGTCAAGACTTGAAAAAATAATTGATGAAATAAATCTTTGAACGATTCATTTAATAAAATGAATCGTTCGTTGTGAATGAATTGTTCGCGAACGAATGTTTCATTCTTCGGTAAATTATTCAGTTGATTCGTGAAAATTGTACGAAATGTGAATTGAATTCCTGAAGAACTACAGAATCGTTCTCAGGGTGATTCGTTCAAAAACGAATTGATTTATTTCAAAATAATTTGTTTTGAAATGAATAAGTTGATTTAATCATGTTTAGCTCGCGAACGATTGAATCAATTTTGTTTTAATTCGATTGTGAACCATTTGACTGGTTCTCAAAATGATTGAAAGCAAACGTTCATAAATAACCACTCCGATTTTAAAGTAATTCGTTCGGAAATTATGGAATCAATTTCAAATCGTTCGCGAACGACTGATTCATATTCCGAAGTTAATTGATCTCAAAATTTCTGTTTAATTTCATGATGAATTATTTACGAACAATTGGATCAAATTCAAAACTATTCGTTCGTGAACGATTGAATCAATTTTATATAGAATCGTTCGCGAACGACGAATTCAGATAATTAAGTATTTTTTTCACGAAAAACTAGAATATTTTCTGAGAAAATCTTTCGTGAACGACTGATTCATATTTCGAAGTGAATTGACCGCGAACGTTCTGTTTAATGTCATGGTGAATTATTCACGAACGATTGAATCAATTTCAAAAGCATTCGTTCCTGAACGATTGAATCAATTTTATATCGAATCGTTCGCGAACGACATATTCAGATATTCAGATTTTAATGCGAATCAATCGTGAACGTTCTATTTGATATCATGATGAACTATTCACGGACAATTAGGTCACTTTTAAAAGGATTTTTTCATGTGTGAAATCAATATCATAAAATCGTTCGCGAACAACGAATCGAAATTGTCAAGTGTTTTGTACACAAACAATTGAAACAGCTAATTCCAAAAAAAAATCGTTCGCGAACGACTGATTCAGACTTCAATGTGCAATTCCTAAGAAAATCGTTCACGAACGACTGATTCAGATTTCAATGTGAATCAATCCCGAACGTTTTGTTTGATTTCATAGATAATTAGCTACGAAAGATTGAATTAATTTCTAGACGATTTGTTCATGAACGATTGAATCAATATTATACTGGATCGTTCGCGAACGACGAATCCAGGTTGCCAAATGTTTCGTCCACGAACGACTAAAATCATTACAATGAAAATTGTTCGCGAACATTTGATTCAAATGTGGAAGTGAATCGTTCATGAACGTTCTGTTCAAGTGTACAGCAAATCATCGTCAAACGATTGTAGCAATTTCAAAACGAATGAATCAATGCCATGTTGAATCGTTCGCGAACGAATAATTTGTATTTTGCGTTTTGTTCACAAAAGATTAAAATAATTTTTGAAAAAACTTTTCACGAACGACAGATTTTGATTTCAAACTGACTAGTTCACGAAATATATATTTCATTCCATAGCGAATCATTTACAAAAGATCGAATCAGTTTCAAAAAGATTCGTTCGTGAACGATTGATCAGTCTCAAATCGATTCGTTCGCGAACAATCAATTTGGTTTTCCACCTATTTCGTTCTCGAACATTTGAAACAAGTTCAAAGAAAATCGTTCGCGAACGATTGAATTGATTTTAAAATGAATCTTGAACGAACAAATTCATGTTTTTTAATCAGAATTGATGACGAATCGATTTAAAGAATTTTTTTATAAAAATTAAGTTTCTTCGAGATGGAAACTCGTTCATCGAACATATCGCCGTTCTCGAACGAGTCCCTTGGTAATGTAAGAATCATCAGTTGATTCATTACTCATTGTATTCGTAGCGGTTTCCAACCGAAGGATCTTTTCTATCTATCGGTATAAGATATGATTCGTATCGAGTAAGGAAAAAACCTGCTCGTCCTTCTGGGTAAAACCTTGTTTTTCTGACAAGACACATCGCGATGAAAAAATCGAAGCTTTTAGATGACGACGACGACGATGACGACAACGTACATTATATATCTAGGCGTTAATTTTCGCAGATAGGTATACGACGGTTGGTGGGCACGAGGCGGTGGTGGAGAAAAGCAGGGCTGAAAAACCCCGCGTTTTTTTCTCCCTTTTTTTCGTATTTATACTACAGACACGATGATTAATGAGCTCGATGTATCCACCATTGGCACCGTATTTCGTACGCTTTACACGAACTTCTGGGGGTTAGTTGATTTAAGAAATCGAGGCGTTTATTTCTCGCGAGGGAACCGACGACGATAGGGTACGTATGGTGTCGGGGTTCTATTCTGCAAGGATTTTTCTCATCGCTCCAGCCATCAACCAACAGCCAACAGATTACCTATCTTATAGCCGAAGAAATAGTCCGGTAAAATAGCCGTCAACCCTGAAATCCTAATCTACACGATGAACTTTCTTTTCACCTTTTTTTTTCATCCCTTTTTTCACTTTTTACCCCGAGCGTTCTCCTGTCGTTCGTTGTCATGCCTTTCGTACGATTTTTTTTTACCTACAAGTTGAAGCGTTCATTCTAAATTGCAATTAGCGTTGAAATTGTCGTTGTAGAAGTGAATCGATTACAGCTGCTATAAGCTCGTTTTATCGCTTGTTAGGTGAAAACACCGCAGCGAACCAGAGAGGAAGACGGGGAGGGGAGCTTCAATTTGTTGAATATTAAAAGGTTGTTGCGTCGGGTAATTGAATGATGGCGATAATGATGTTTTTTTTTTATGTATTTATATAGATAGGGGAAAAGTATTGATAGTAATTTTTCCCCTATTGCTCGAACTTTACTCGTTTTACCTTTCTTATAGTTTTACCTAGGGAAAATGGGTCTACGTAGTACGTATGTAGGTGTAATTTCAAACGCAAAATCGCGTCGAAGTCGAACCATATTGTCCTTCACATGCCAGGATATTCGTTGTCAAGTCGACAGTCGTCGACTCGAATATTTTTCATAATTAATTATACGACGACACGGTTTTTCTTTACTTTTTTTTTTACTTTTGCCTTTCGCGTAGCTTTTATTTACTTTGTTCCTTTCATCTCCATCTAATAATGTCGCGCTGTTTCCTGTTTTATTTTAAACAACGATTACTCCCACGTCGCTGCTTCGCCTTACGCTTTTTTCTTTCTTCATCATTCGGTATTCGAGCCAGCGTTAAAAATTAAAAAAAAAATGGAGAATAAAAATGTGAGGAAAAAAGACGACTGAGAAAGAAAGGGAAAAAAACGCTACACCTTTACTTTTTCAAGTATTAATAACATTTACATTTAAAAGTAATGAAATAGATCTTCTAATTTTCTCGCGAGTTAACTAAAGGTAAAACGAAGCTGAGACGAGTCACCCTCTCTCCACCTTCGCGATGCTTTTTTTTCATATTTTCAAAAATCTTCGTAGGCTTGGGAATTGTATTCCTTTTTTTCGTGCTGGCTTTCGCTTATTACGCGGAAAAACGAATTTTTCTTTTTTTCCCGAAGCTTTTATAATTAAATTCGACTGTACGAGAGGGAACCAGAACCATCCGCCGTATTTCGCCTACACTCCGAAGAGTCTTTTTAATCCGTGTACAGTATATTTATAGTAACAACTCGACTCGACGAACGACCAGCGGCGGTTCGTGCGCTGACTCTGGTAATGCTTTTTAGCCTGCCGTTGATGTACCGAAGGCCTGAAGGCTGGAGTAGTCGTTCGTCCTTCGTCCGACGACGTGAAAAAGCTTTTACTCTTTTGACGTGTTTGTTGCGATTGCCAAGCGGATGGAGTGAGTTGGTGTGAATGAATGGTGAAACGGAGCCTGAAAAGTTGAGAATGGAGATTGAGCGAGGCCGAATGTGGTGGGTTTTTGAGGTATGTTGTTGGGATTGAGACTGAGAAGCGAGAGGATGAATAAGGATGGTGATATGTGGTAATATTTGAATGAGTTGAATGGGTGTGAAATTTTATTTGGCTTTGATTCGACGTGATGAGTTTTTGTTTATCGCGGAGATAATCCACCGTTGATCATTTTTACTGTAAAAATGTAAATGTGTGGAAGAAAGAATAATGAGAATGACAGCAAGGTATTAAGTTTGAAGGTGTAAGAGTAAGACAATGTAGCGAAAATTTGAACGAGCTGGTACGAAAGCCGTTCATCACAGAATAACGAGAATAATGACGACGAATTTGTCGATGTTTTTTATTCGTGCAATTCTGAAGTTTAGTGGGGTGGAAAGAAAAGGGGCGTTATGGTGAAAATCTTCTTCCTCGAGGTAAAGTGTGTAATTTTTGCGAAAAAATTACACGAATCGGAGATTTTTCAGGATTATTTGTGGTGATGAGAAATTGAATCACGCCAGAAGGGGATACAAACTGAATTTAGAAATAATCGCAGAGTATCTTGTGGTGAGGGAAACAGAAGAAATTCAGGGTAGAGGAGTCGAGCAACAGATTTTGAAACAGAATGGGAGCAAAATAACTGTCTGTCAAGTCAATATGATGCGGAATGAATTTAGAATGACTCCAGTTGATTGATAATGAAACAAATTTTATTCAGGGTGTCGAAGATTATTGCAGAATGAAATCGAGAATAGATATATCAAAATAAATCTGAAATTAAGCAGAATATTTCAGAATCAGTTTACTTGTAATTAACTAATTATGAGTCGAATGATGCAAAAATGAATTTAGAATTTAACGCTGGTCGATCAAGAATTGGACAATGTAATAACTGATTAAGAATAGGGTTCAAATGGACTATTAGACACCGAAGAGAGGAAATACATAATGTAAAAACATGCAAAATGAATCAATACTTAGCAGAGTCGCGCAATTCGAAACTAATTCTAAAGTGAACCATGCCGAAGCAGAATTGGTTTAAAATGACACAGAATGAATTTACAGCATTAATGACTTTTAGACATTTGATCTGGCATTAGACTTTCTAGACTTGGAAAATTTTAAAGATCATGTTGACTTTTACACATTTTTTCAGATAGTGCATTTCGAATTGGATTTGAGGTAGACGATGCTATGAAGAATAAATTTCACGTGGTGTTTAGGTGTGGAAGCGCGATCGAAGGAAGAACACGCGTTGTATTTGTAAGAAGGTGTTTATTCGATGAGAAACATTAACGTACTACTGAGCTAAGACTGTATGAATACGGCGCGGTCTACATTGTAACTGGTTGGAGCAGTTCGAGCGA
>FIZU01005265.1:0-14171 GCA_900064475.1 Pseudococcus longispinus
GCTGTCGCAAATTTGTCAGAATAAATGTTGAAAAAAACGCTAACTTTCCTGGGCTGAAAGTGCTAATAGATGTTTTATTAATTTCTCTGTCATTTTTTCATATTTTTTTGTACGACCAAAAAAAAATGGCACATCTACACGATAAATCACAATCACACTGCAAATTTCAGCCTTCTACCTATTATATAGTTACTGAGAACATTCGCGGACAAACTTTCACCAATTTTTTGGCGAATACATAATACCGAATTTTTCTGAAAATTTGGTTAAAAATGAAGACGAATCTGATTTTTAAATAATAATCATCTCTATTCCATTAGCCTTATTTCCAATCCCTTTTTTAACCAACTCCCTCTTCTCAAATTCGAAATAACCCGATCCAAAAACCAAAAAAAAGTAAAACCTATCGCACAAATAGGAAGACAACCAACTAAACTAGGCAGCTATGCCAGTAACTACCTTGATATATGAAAACAATTAGAAACACTTATATTTCTAATTACTTTCTGGAATCATAAAATTAATTTAAACCAAGCCATTAAATCAATTCACTGTAAATAATTACCACACAAATTTTTCCAACGAAACATTCACCAATATTGTACTCATATTCTGCGAAAAATAATCAAAAATTTATTCCTTATCAGTATACAACTGACGTAATCGAGATCAGCTTCCTACGATCCGAAACAATTTTTTTTGTGATCATTTCCAACTCATATCTCATCACTATCTGGTCTACCACCTAATTAAAAAATTCATTAAATTTTATCAACAAAGCACAAAAAAAATCTTCGATAATCGTCTCTTCGCGTAATCATTCACACCACCTTATTTTATCATAATTTTCGTATATACAAATATCGAAAGTAGCATAAGCAATCACACCTACGCAACAGCACCTTTTCCAGTACCTACAAAAAAATCCGCATTTCAAAACGATAAAATTTCACGTTTATTAGATAACACCACGAGCTCAAAGAGACATCATGAATACCAAATGTAATCCTAGACAAGCTCGCAAATCACAACCAGATCGAGCTTTCTACCAAGTGTAAAGTCATCACTGACCATCATCAACCCAGCATCGTACTCTCGGGTCAAGAACGCGAATAATTAAAACACCTGTGTTCTGATTTTAACATGTGAAAAATATTATATTGGTAGAAAAAAAAAAACCTACATTCGCTATCACGACCACCACAGTATTGTTTACTAAACCGGCTAATGCACCGTAGTAACTCAAGGATAAAACATACAGATCGTTTACCTATACGATTGAAAATTCCTCTATAAATGTATCTATCCGAATATATCGATATACTCGGTATCGAATTTACCAACCAGTAAACAGCTCTATGGAAAGGTATCATAGGTATACGCCAGAATACACACACCATTCGAAATTTATCTACGCAAGAAGAAAAATAATAAAGAGGATGCAGACAGTTAAACATCGGTAGAGTACATAGATATCATCAGGAAGTCTCAGTTCAAGCATTGAATAGAATTAGGACTATTTTAGAGTAAAGAAGACGGTTTTGATCGAATGTTCAAGTTTGCACAGCGGTGGTTAAACGTGTAATCACAAATCTCATCCTTTTTCCCATGATAAGAAGTCACGCCAGTTACTTAAGATTTTTCCTTTCCCCTCGTCTCAGGACCTTTTTACCTACAATTGTTTCATTCTTATCGATGCGGTATCCTAAGGCTCTGACAAAATCCCCTGGATATTTTCCAGTATATACGTTTGCCATAGTCAACTTCCCCATTGTATTTTTTACCATCTTCCCAGCAAGTATTACAAGGTTATTTCTTTTCTTAGTCCGAGATGCAATTAAAAGGCTCAATTTTAAATGAAGGTTTACCTCAAGCCAACTTAGTCCATATTCGGCGCCAATTTCACATTAGCAATCACCCTCGTACGATCGTCTGCTTTTTTTTTTTCAAGGCGAATACTATGTCAAGGTGAAGAATATTCACGTTCGAGGTCCCTTCGATCGTACAATTGATTTTAATTAATGAAAAAAATCACCATATTTTGACAACCATCCGGTTCGTAACGGGTTAACGATTCGTATTTGTAAACAAACCACTTTTCACGAAAAAATTAATTTTTTTTTCCAAAACCACACTGGAAAAAATTTCAAAAAAGGGTCTCATTCGAAAAAAAAAATTTCTAAACCGAATTTAAAAAACAATGTATACATTTTTACGCAACTCGAACGTCGTTAAATTCGCACAAAAACACATCGTACTTCTTCGATTACCAAATTTCGAACTACGTAACATCGAAAAATTACTCGTAATATTTAAACAGATGTACGACAATTCGAACCCTTCGAATTGAAGAAAATTTCAAAGTACTCACCGTAAAACTAAAAACTCCTAAGATTCCTACCGGGAGCATATTTGACGAAAAAAATTTCCAACCGAGCACATCGTGTTTGATTAAAAGAATGCGAAAATTTTAATTACTTTATATAAAGCATATTACACCTGTTTCTCTTTTTTAAACCTTGGAACGGCGGACCGAGTTAACCAACGCAACGTACAATTTACCATTAACTAACCATTAGTATGGTTCGTTCATGCAGTACCCGAAGCCCCTTTTACCCTGCTGAGTACCTGTTAATTCGTGCTATCACTCCCTCTCTCGTTCGCACGCTTAACCTGTTATCAATATATGGACCAGTCGAACTCGGCGGGCATTTATTGCCTTTTTTAAGTGTGTTTTTTTTTTCTTTAAAAATATTTTGATAAACGATTAGGTGCTCGGAGGGGTGCACCGACTGGTTGGACCATGTTATTGACTTATTGTTTGTGTTTCAATAAATTTCATATCTAATATCCAAAGTATGAATATTTTATCATCGAACAGGAAATACACATACGAGATCGTGTATTCTACTTTGGAAACAGATATGATTTAAGGTTCACTAATGCAATCGTCTTTTCGTTTACTGATAAAACCAGTCGTTTGAAACGAAAAACGTGTGCAGACATTGTAATCACGAGTATTATCATTGATTAGGTATCATCATTCGAGCCAGCAATTTTATGCAAATGCGATTGTCTGAGATGAAGACTGAAAAAGTGCTCGTTTTAAGGATTCGTACGAGTCGTGAAAGAGTATGGAGAGATGAGTGTCCGTTATTTAGAAAAAAAAATTGAAATTGGGGTTAGTGAACTCGCTAAATGTCTTTTCTATCACCTAAAACTAATCTCAGAATTTTATTAAATTTTTTGAACAAATTGAACCGGCGTCCACGAGTCTCAAAATTTAACATGGGATTTACATAGGAATTTTACGTTGAACACTTTATTTCTGAAAAACATCATTTTAAAATAAACTCTCAGTATCTTAATTGAATATATTGAAAATAGATGAAATTCCAAACATTTTCGTGAAAAATTTTTTCCAAGTTGAAAATTGAATTTTTGGCAGGGGTTGGAAAAATATGTAATTTTTAAAATGATATGATTTATTTTTTCTAAAGGTGGACTGTTCTTTTTTTCAACATTTTTCATTATTTTCTTCCTTTTTTTTAATCAGAACTTCAAAATTGAATTTTTGTCAGGGGTTCGAAAAATTTGGACTTTTCTAAAGTAATGCATTTTACAAAATTTGTTGTAATTAATTTTTTTAATCATTTTTTACACACTTTCTCGTTCAAATTAATTCAAATTAGAAATTGATTTTGTCGAGGGTGTGAAAAATACAGAATTTTTCAAGTTGGTTTTTTAAAAATTTGTCGATAGGTAATCTTTCAATATTTCTTTTAAACAATTCAAAATTTAACACTCATTTTCAACACTTTTTTCGAACAATTGAGGCAAATCATTTTTCAATGTTCTTGCACGCAGCGAAAAACAAAATCAACTCAAAATATTCTGTATTTTTTCCACCCCTGTCCAAATCAATTTTCAATTTGAATTTTCTTTAACAAGAAATTGTGAAAAAAATGATTAAAAAAGTAATGTTGACAAATTTTGGAAAATGTTTTATTGAAGAAAATCCCACATTTTTCGAACCCCTGTCAAAAATTTTTCAATTTGAATTTTTTTTAATAAAAAAGTTTGAAAAAAACGATTAAAAAAATGAATGTCAAAAAATTTTGGAAAATGTATTACTTTGGAAAATTCCACAATTTTCGAACCCCTGCCAAAAATTTTTCAATTGAATTTTTTTTAACAAAAAATTTTGAAAAAAACGATTAAAAAATTAATGTTGACAAATTTTGGAAAATGTTTTACTTTGGAAAATCCCTCATTTTTCGACCCCCTGTCAAAAATTTTTCAATTTGAATTTTTTTAAACAAAAAAGTTTGAAAAAAACGATTAAAAAAATGAATGTCAACAGATTTTCGAAAATGTATTACTTTGGGAAATCCCACATTTTTCGAACCCCTGCCAAAAATTCAATTCTGAAGTTTGGACAAAAAAAAGTAAAGAAAGTAACGAAAAATGTTGAAAAAAAGAACATTCCACCTTTAGAAAAAATAAATCACATCATTTTAAAAATTCCATATTTTTCGAACTCCTGCCAAAAATTCAGTTTTCAACTTGGAAAAAAAAATTTTGCACGAAAATATTTGGAATTTCATCCATTTTTACTATATTCAATTGCGAAATTGAGAGTTCATTTTGAAGTGATGTTTTTCAGAAATGAAGTGTTCAATGTAAAATCCTTATGTAAATTTCATGTTATTAAACTGGTTTAATTTTGTTCAAAAAATTTGAAAAAATTATGATATTAGCTTTAGGTGATAGAGAAGAGATCTAGGGGGTTCACTCCCCCAATTTCAATTTTTTTAAAATAACGGACACCCCAATGGAGAGGTTTGTAGGGGTGATTTGGCCCTGGGCACCAATTTTGAGTATTTTGACTTTGGAAAATTTTACATAAAACGAGTTAAGTTTCTCGATTTTGCTGAAATTTTAATATGTGATGAATATCGACTTGATGGAACAAGTCCAGGCATTAATTTTAAGCCCTGAGTCATCTCGGAGGAGGTGGTAGGTTCCCACTTCCCAGAATAACGTCATTCATAGGTGTTTCAAAAGAAAATAGAAGAATGAAAAAAATTACCGAATTTGGTCCAATTTCAGATTGATGGAGTAATTAGGTGTCATTGATGATATATTGCAAGAAAAAAATTTTTCGACCAGAAATGACCCATCTAGGGGAAAAAAATTGACGAAAAAATCGAATTTTTTCATTTTTGAAGATGACCCATCACGATATCAAATTCTACAAAAATATGGAGTTGTATATCTGGACTAAGTACACAATATAGATTTTTTTCAGAATTTCAGCTCTGAAAGGGGTTACCAAAATAGCCGTAAGAAAGCTTAAAATGTCCATTTAATCTTGAAAAAATGCTCGAATTTTTTTTCAGAAAATTCCAAAAATCACCCTTGATACTGTCTACTACTTCTGCAAGTTTGAAAAAATTCGGTTGAAAATTTTAAACAAAAATCCACATTTAAACTCTCAAAAGGGGTTAGAGTTGAGATATCGAGTTAAAATTTTTGCCACGACAGTTTTAGACCAGAAGGATCAATTTCCACTGTATAATTTTAAATTCGATGCTCGAGGCCAAATCATCCCTATAAACTTAGCTATGCTCTTTCCTGAATAATGAGCCCCATATCATTTTGCATATTTCAGTGTAAAATGCATATTTATGGCAAATTGGGATATTTTCCCCCTATATTTTTGAAATTTCGTCAAAATAGTTTGTTCGTAGCGATTTTTTTGCGACTAAAATTGTAAAACTGTAAAAATTTAATCAAAAAGTGAAAAACAATTTTTTTAATCCATTCAAACAGATAAGAAGAGAAGTCTTAAAGCCGAAAATATTGCAATGTATTTTTTTATTGCGTAGAATTCTACTTCGGTTAACCCTTCTGTACCTAGCAGAGATCGATCTGATGGATGAAATTTAAAAATTTTCCTTGCACCGGGTAGACTAAAGTAGAAAATTACAGTTTTGTAGAAAAAAGTACGTTTAAATTGTGGAAATTCGTGTTTATCTTTTTTTTTAAAAATTTGGGAAATTTTACATTTTGATTTAAAAAAATTTCATTTGTAGAGAAAAATTTCGAATTTTTTGTCTCCTCATTTATGCCAAGTTTGATTTCCTTTGATTCAAGAAGCTATAATTTTATCTCAAAATTTGAAGGGCGTAATTTAAATTTTTTTGAAAAATGTCATTTTTTGACTTTGAGGCATTCCATTTTTCAATGACTTTTCATTTTTTCTAAACATGTATTTCAAAATTTCAACTTTCAAAAATCATGGCATTAAGAAATCATATTTTCAAAACTTCTAATCCTTTTGGAAATAACTTCCCTCCCCTTTGGTTCCATCAAGTTCTCAACTGTGAACACCACGAGCGAAGCAGTCATTGAAATAATGCAAAATTTCTGGAATTGTAATACCTATCTATAGCAATGATTTGATTTACGTCTATTTATCCCCCCCCCCCCTTCAACCTTTCAACCATGAAAACGGGGATTTTTATAATTTGATATGCAAATGAATGCAATTTTTTTTAAAATTTGTAGCTTCCATTTTCTACGTGAAATTTTAATTTTCACTCGTAATTTTTATTAAGCAATATCAGGCATTTGAAATGAAGTATTTCACTTCCATCATACTACGAAGTAAAAATTCAAATCCATGGGTAGGTATCAAGAATAATATTCATCTTTTTCTCGATTTTATCATGCATAATGTTTATATTTACGATAAGAAAATAGGAATTATTTAATTTAAAAAATCAGATCATCGTACAATTTTTAGTATCGCGTGATTTGTAATAAAAAAATTCCAAGTCAATTTTTTCGTTGAAGTCTTCGTGTCGCGTCGTTTATAAAGCATACTTCATAATAGAATTGAAAAGCCAAAAATGAAAGTTGCAATTTTTAATTTTCAGTTCTATTATGAACTATGCTTAAATTAAGTACAAAAAGTCTTCGATCGACCATTCGAAATATTGTACCTAAGTTTTTTATTTTTTCGTACTGAAATAATAAAGGTGAATCATTTCAGTAGATTCTGCTGTCTGTTTAATCAAATTTATTTCAAGAAAATGGTAACTATGTTTAGGGGAAAAAAGTGACGTATTGATGTAATTTTTATGCTTATTTCGTTTAGTTAAATTTTACTCACTGCATTACCATATTTGGTTTGTAAAGTAAACTGTTTGGCTCGCCTTCTATTTTTTTAATGCATTCAGAAGTCGAATTCTGACAATTTCAAATTCAGTGATATTAATTCAATTTTTCAACTAGAGATTACGAATTCAATTTTTTTTCTTATTTTATACATTTTTTTAATCTCAATTCTTCATCTGAGATTTAGATTTTGAATTTTTTCTAACGTTCTGTACTTAAATTTTCATTCAGATATTTTGGCACCTAATTTTTATCAAATTTTGTAGTCCCAAACATGCATAAAATATCAATTACAATTATGTAAGTACATACTTTAAAAACAAAAAAATTCGAGCTCTAGTAATCTGCATTTAAGAACAAGTACAAGAATATTTATAATTGATTCGAAAATATCCGTCGTTAAAATATTTTGCCAGAGTATGAATTCGAATAAAAATTACTCGGTGACCAGTTTACGAATTGAATGTCAAACACGTGCAAAACGATGCAACAGTCGTAAAATTAAATTACGATATTTGATACCTAGAACGTAGGTTAGGTACGTAAAGTTGCATCATATTTAAACATTGTTTCAAATATTATGTCATCTGATAAAGATACAGAATACGATAACGGAGTAATCACGACTTCCAACTGGCTACTTGTATGAAAAAAAATTACATTAACATGAAAGCCATATGTGGATATTTACCAACGTTTTCTGAAAGGTCAAACAACCTAATATTTTCTATCTGTTTAGTAATTTTCAAACGACAGCAGGATCTAATGCCATTGTCGGTTTAAAAATACTTAAGAGTAAAAAATATTTGTGTAATTTCAAAAAAAAAGAATGATTTTTTCAAGGTAAAAATTTATACAATGAAATTTTTAAACCAAAGAATGACTCCAAATATCAATAGACATCCGGAATGTGATTAGGATTAACCGATTAAAACAAAATAAAACGAAAATATGAATTTTTCACGAAACGAATTTACGATGTCGATGACCAAAATAAACATACCAAATTAAAATGATAAAAATTCCAATCAATAATATCCAAAAGGTACAAATTCTGTTTCAGAATTTTCCAAATTCTGAAAAAATCCATTATTTTGGCATTAATATTTTCATTTCATACGACTATGATTCAATCGACGTGAAAATGATCGACGCCTATGCGTAAACGAATAAAAGATAAATATACTCGTACATTAAAATATGAACATATATTACTCTTTTTTTACAAAATACTTATTAATAGATAAAACGTATTTTCGATTCAAGTCAACTACTTTAGTTGAACACCAGTTCCAACAATATACAACAATATTCTACAACTTACGAAAGAACCGAGAAAAATATATCATAGTAGAAAAACAGAAGAAAGACAGATTAAGAGGAATTCGAGACTAAAACCAAGATAGAAACACCCTTGTCAACGTGCTGATTTCATGCAAAAATGATTAAATATCACCTCGGTACGGAATAAAATCGAAAACACGCTTAAAACGTCCGTCCGATCAACCGCACAGCTATTTTTTCGATTTAGTTTCTCCGTCAGATGCATCAGGCGCGAATCGATCAAGTTCTTCTTTTAGGCGGATTGCTTTTTCTTTTTCAACCTACGAAATTCATACGAACATTGTAATTAAACTGAAGGAAAATCGAGAATAATGGTTTCAAAATGTACTTACGACAACTTCATCTTTATAATGAGCTATCAAATATTCTAGAATGGGTTTCAAATTATGCTCTGCTTTTTTACATTCGCAAATAGCGTCGTAGAAGCCTTCGATGAATGTTAGCATCGCATTAAGTACCGTTTCTTTAGGTTCTTCTAACGGAATTAGTGTCAATAACTCGACCAGATAAGTTACGTAATGTTTTTCGAGTAGATTTGCTGTAAAATTGAATACAGATTAGAATTCGAACAAGTCACGAGTATCATCTGGGGTAATAAAATACTCACATTTAATTTCCGGGAATTGCGAACATAAGCAATCGAATACGAAGCATATTCTTAACCTTAGAGGTATATCGGCAGTTTTCAATACACTTAGGAATACTTCGTAGCCATTCAGTTTCTTAAATTTATCATGTCCGGCAGGATTATTCTGGATCGAAGCTAAAAGAGCATACATCAGGGTAAGAAAACTTTTCGAATAAAAATCTGACACACGAATATTAAAAATACTCACAAGATAAAGCAAACACAGCTTTCAATTTAACGCCATCTTTAAACTGACTTGATTGTAAAATCGAGAACAAATCTGGAAATATTTTAGGATGATCGACGACAGCTTTTTGACATAGAGGATGGTTCTGACACGAGATGCCAATAATTTCAGCCGACATTCGTATCACTTCTGGATCATTAACGCTTAGAAATCTACTGACCACTGAGAATCCGTCTAGTTTCATAAAATCTGCAGAACGTAATTTATCAGTACAAAGTTTTGTATACGAAATAACTTTCAAATTGGATATGGAATTATACCTGATGCAACATCAATATGGTCAACAAGATCCATGATATTCTGTAAAGCTAAAGTACAACTTTCTAACGAAGAAGTATCACCTGACCAACTTTTCAGTTCATTTAAACTGTGTTTGATTACTTCGATGTCATCTTGGTAACTGCCTTGAATACTTTGAAGGCTTTCGAAAAAGAATTTCATTCGCTGAAATAACGAGAACACATTTTAGCACGTGATTAATGCAAGAATGTTGGGTAATTTTTAACACCTACGTCTTTATCCACAGGTCCAGTAGGATTTGGATTTTGTTCGTTCGTCAGAGAAGTGGACAAAGCTAACATCTGCTGCAACGTAGCAGTACTAGGTCCTGATCCAGAAGTCGAAATTGTTTCTTCAGATTGATTTCTTTCGCTGGTCATTTTGATACTAGAAATGATCAATAAGTGGGTGAGTAATGTGATCATGAAATATGACACAAATGTAGTGAAGTATGATTGTTTGTGACATGAGTTATCTTACCATTTAGTGGTACTCTTCGATGTTGAACAATATAGGCACAAGTTGAACTAAACACTGAATAAACGACGAAATTATGGCGAATTTTTCAACAAATTACGAATAAAATTATATAAACATTTCAATTTTTTTCAGCATAAAATTTTTTTGGAACTTTTTGGGGTTTTGGCATGAAATTTCTTCTAAAATATAAAATAACAAGGTCTTTAACCGATAGATGGCGTTTCTCAAACAAATTTTCGTTCCATTTGCATTGAATCTTGAATGAATATGGCGCTGATTTTCCGTTGTTTTTTGAATTATTTTTATGTAAGTCGGTACTGTGAATTGAACTTGACGTTTATTATAGTTTTAATAAATGTTTTTACGGAAAAGTACAAAGCTATTGAGAAATTGAATTTGATTACTTAAAATTAAACATCGTGAATTCATCTTTCGTCAAGAAATTGAAGTATCGTTGTGTTTCTTTCTAATCCGACATTCCGTTGCTTTCTTCCATTTCTGTTGGGTGAGTGATTCAATCATTATAATATTTCTATTTTTAGTTTAAATATTTCGTTACATTTATCTTACCTCAGCTATACTTTTACCCGGTCTCGTATATAAATACCAAATGAAATAAATCGGTATACAAATAATGGGTATTAAAGCCATAGTCCATCCGATAGCCATTGCCCAATTCGGATACCGGTAAACTCGATTATAAGTTAAAGTTAACGATGATGAAATTGAAAACATCATGATCCCCTGTAATAAAAAATAGATGAAAATATCCCGTCGTTTCGGTCCTCGTCGCGTATTAATTTACCCACCATAGTGATAATAGGAGTGAAATATTTCCAACAATACTTGAACCATGGTGTTAAACGAAATCCCACCATTTTGGTTATATCGTTATAAAATTTATCAACGCCGTACACATAAGCAATACAGATCGATTCGAAGAAGCAAATACAAAGTAACACCATACCACTGGCGGCATAAAAATCGAAAATTTGAAACACGTACATACCACCCTGGTAGAAAGGTAAGTAAATTTCAATTTTTTAGTCATCATTAGTGCTATCATTACTCATATTAATTGAAACTCACTTCAGTAACCATCAACAGTCCTAGAAAGTAACTGAACAAGCAGACGTACGCTATAAACCGCTCTTTTCTGTTACCAATTCGAAAGTAATTTGGAAATATATCAACAACGGCGGTAATGAATCCTTCAACACCTACGAATTGCGAATCGACACCAATCAGCAAGATCATCAAGAAGAAAGACATCGACCATACCGGAGACCATGGCATTTCAGTGACTGCTTTTGGATAAGCAATGAAAACCAATCCAGGTCCAGATTCGGCCACTTGAGCGATTGGTATTCCTTGCTCTTTGGCCATGTAACCAAGTACGCTGAATATTGCAAATCCTGCGTATAAACTAGTAGTCGTATTAGTTGCTGCGATGATTAAGCAATCTTTGACGAAATTGTTGTTGAATTTGTTGTACGATCCGAGAGCGATCATGCATCCTAGTGCGATCGCGTACGAGAAAAAGATCTGGGTTCCAGCGTCAATCCATACCTAGATACAGAAGTAAAATCTGAAATTATCATTTAGCTCGAGACGCTCGAGTTCATTTTTAATAATTACCTGTGGTTCAACTAATTTACTGAAGTCTGGCTTCAGGTAGAATTTTATACCGTCTAATGCTCCATCTAAAGTGATACCTCGGAAAAATAACACCGTCAACATTACATATGGGAAGATAGCTGTAAAAAGAGCAAGATTTATATCGATTTTAGAGCTTCGAGATGTACCTATATTCTATTCGAATACGATACCTGTGAAGTAGACAACTTTTCCGGACGTTTTTATACCTTTCCAAACGCAGAAGTAAATTAAAATCCAAACTATCAACAGGGATAAGGCCAATTCCCATTGTAAACCACCTGGATCATTTACACCACTGCTGATTCTTAATACTCTTCTTCTGCAACATCGTAAAGTAATATTAGGATCGATTTGGAAAAGTGATCGGAACGAATGTATTTACTATGGAAATATTTGGTATATTTTCGATAGAAATTGATAAATATCCATACTCCCAATATTCTACAACGGAATCGACTCTTCTTATCGTACTATTTTCACCGAAGTAGTATCCTATCGAGTGAATCGTTGGAACAAAACATTTTCTCGTATTCCACCAATTATCGCAAGTACTCCATGGTAATACTGAGTTGAAAGAGTTGTAAAAATAATGACCAGCCCATGCGAGTATTACAATGTAGTACACGTTGAGTAAAAAACAAACTATTGTTGTTGCATATCCGATTCCTATAAGCAGAAATGATCGTTGAAAATAATTCCTCGGTGATGATAATTGAATTAAGATAGCTCCTCGTAATTCGACCGAACCAGGAATTTAGTGAATGATTTCCCAAGAACTAACCTTTAAAAACAGGACAGATATTCCAAGCGGTGATACCTCCTTCGCTAGTCAACTGACCCAGACCAACCTCTAATAGGAAAATTGGTATACCACCGGTGATCAAGCATACAAAAAATGGTATCAAAAATGCACCTGTGGAAGTGATTAATTTTTAGCAAAAAATTTAGCAAACGTACAAAAAAAAACAAATTATATCTTACCACCGCCATTTTTGTAGCATAAGTACGGAAACCTCCACACATTTCCAAGTCCTACCGCGAAACCGATCCCGGACAAGACGAATTCTATTTTATGCGCCCATTTTTCTCTAACGTACGATTTTCCATCGCCATCGGTTTTTGAACCGATATCAATAGTTTCACATTTCTCGGTCATCGTGAACAATGATAATCTTAATTCTAGCTAGGTCATACTCTTATTATGTATCAACTTAATATATAAATGATAAATAGCCATGAATCAAGTAACGAAACAAAACGAATGGTGTAAAGTTAAACTTAATTAGAAACAGGATATAATCAATTTAAAAGTATTGTGCTGGTAAAAATATGTGGCACTTCTTTACGAAATTATTCACCCATCGTGAAATCATTTCCTAAAAATTCCATCTAATTTTACTCCAATTGAGCTAATTCTGTAATTGGTATCGTGATTGTGGAATTTCGATCATATTTTCGAGAATCGTGAAATCTTTTATGTGTTTTTTAGCGTTTCGAAAAGTAGTTTCTGTTTTATTGAAGAAATTGTAAATTTTCATTTTGCAATTTCGTTTGTTGAATCGATTCGAAGAATTATTATCGGAGTCGTTATTTTTTGTTTTTTTGAGAAAATGACCTTAATGCGAGGTATGTTGAGTTGGTTTGATATTTCGAAAGAGCATTGCCGGGTAAGAATGGTGAATCGGCCATTGGCTGGGATTTTCGAACTTTCTAGCGGTAGTTGGTCCTTATGGTTTAAAAACTTGCTGGTAAAAATTTTGGGCCCCCACCTCATCCCTAACCCCTCATATCGTCCGAAATGCCGATTTTCCTTATAAATTTCTGTATTCTGAAATTCCCAACCGAATTTTTTCAAAATTGCAAGGATGATGGACCATACTACGGGTCAGCTCTGGAAATTTTTCCAATTTTTTTCGAATCTTCTTTCGTACTGAAATCTGAGTTTTAAGACTTAAAAGTGTAATATCTGCATATTATTTCAGAATTTTTTCTACCATTTTTCATCCTTAAAGCGGTCATTTTCGAGAGAAAAATTTTTTAATTTCAAAATATCATCTAGTACACCTAAAAACATCATTAACCTAAATTTGGATAAAATTTGTTCATTTTTTTCAATTTTTTTCAATTTTAAAATACTCAAATTACTTCATTCATCAAAATTTTTGCCAGGTCTGAAACAACATGCAGATATTACACTTTGAAGTCTTAAAACTCAGAGTTCAGTACGAAAGAAGATTCGAAAAAAATTGGAAAAATTTCCAGAGATGACCCTTAATATGTTCCATCATCTCTGTAAGTTTGAAAAAATTCGGTTGGGAATTTCAAAATACAGAAATTTATAAGGAAAAT
>FIZU01005282.1:0-32376 GCA_900064475.1 Pseudococcus longispinus
GTGAAAATTGCACATGACCTTTTTAATAGCATTTGAAAAGATGCATAAAAAAGGTCATATACAGTTTTCATTTTTGTGAACCGGTTTTCAAGATATTCGCGACGATAGTTTTTTTTTCCAAATTTTAAATTTCGCCTTAAATATTCCTCTGAAGGTAAATTTTTTTGATTGTTTGAGATTTATTATGAAATTTACAGTGAGGAAAATCAGCTTTTCTAATGCATTTGCAGCGTTACGAGTTTTTTATTATTTTTTTTGGTTGAGAAAGAATTGATCAATTTTTTTATAATTGTAAGTATTTGGGATTTGTTAGGTATTTTCTTACATGAAAATGCAATAAAAATGATTGAAACTTGGAAAATACATTGTAATCTGAAATTTTAATAAAAAATCGATTAAGGAGTTTCATCATTTCATACTTATACTTGAAGGTATTGAAAATGATAATGAATGTCTGGGAATCTGAAAAGAATGTATTTTAGTGAAAAATCATTTGACATTTTGAAATTTCAATTATTAGCAGCACATAAGTGCCTTATTGGCAGACTACTTTTTGTGATAGTTGGTGAATCGATAATTCTTTCCAAACAATTGGGACAAAAATTATCGTTACCATAAATGGAGTAATGTGTGGTAAAAATCGATTAAAATTTCATAAAAATGTGTAGAAATGACTTCAAGTGTCGTTATAATCTTTAAAATACGAAGTGAAAAAAAATTGAAAAATATCAAAAATAATTTCAATTGAAATCGTAGAAAAATCAGAATAATTCTCCCCTCTTTCAAGTCTTCCAGATTCAGATCCGATCAGAGCTGCCAACCAAAATTTTGAGAATTCCCTAAATCGTTCAAAATTAACTTGAAAAAAAATTCTTAAAAAATTCCTAATGCTTTTAATTTAGCTTTTTTTATTGCTTTTAATCGAGTTTTCATCGAATATTTGAGGTAACAAACTGACTTTTCATTGATTATAAAATTATTTTATCTATAATTATTGTAAAATTTGAGGGAAAAAAGAAACTAAACTCAATAAAAAGTGTGAAAAACTCTCAAAACTATACAATAATTTTGCTGTAAAGTGAAACAATTTACTTTACCTAACAATTCTAATGATTTTTCAAAAGTCACCTTCTGAAAAATATTTGGAATGTTCAAAAAATGTATGTTCCATAAAATTGTCATTTAAAAGCAAAGATGGTCATTTCAGGGTAAAAACTGTTACTTTTGGCCAAAATCGTTATTTTTTGTATAAAAAATACCAGCTTTGGTCAAAATTGTCACTTTTGGTTAAAATTCTCGGGTTTTAGCCAAAATTGTAATTTTTTGGTCAAAATCATCATTTTTCTGTCATTTTTCATTTTTTAGTCCAAACTGTCATTTTTTGCCAACATTGTCAATCTATGTCAAAATTGTGATTTCAAAGTATAAATTGTCATTTCAAGATAGAAGGTGTCACTTTTGGTCAAAATCTCGTTTTTCATCAATTGTTTTTTTTGCCCAATAATTGTGAATTTTTGGTCAAAAAAAGTCGCTATTATTGGTTCAAATCTTCATTTTTTGTAAAAATTGACATTTCAATGTAAAAATTGTGATTCTAGTCATAATGGTCATTTTTGGTCATAACGGTCATTTTAGGTCAAAATGATCATTTTTTGTCAAAATGGTAATTTTTGGTCAAAATCTCGTTTTTCATCAATTGTTTTTTTTTGCCCAATAATTAAGAATTTTTGGTTGAAATTCTAATTTCAAGGTAAAAATCATTATTGAGCCCAAATCTTCATTTTTTGTAAAAATTTTCATTTCAAGGTAAAAACTGTAATTTTTGGTCATAATGGTCATTTTTGGGTCATAATGGTCATTTTTGGTCGAAATGGTCATTTTTGGTCAAAATCTCGTTTTTTATCAATTGTTTTTTTTGTCCAATAATTATAAATTTTTTGTAAAAATTGTCATTTCAAGGTAAAAACTGTAATTTCTAGTCATAATGGTCATTCTTGGTCATAATGGTCATTTTTGGTCAAATCTTCATTTTTTGTAAAAATTGACATTTCAATGTAAAAACTGTGATTTTTAGTCATAATGGTCATTTTTGGTCATAATGATCATTTTAGGTCAAAATGGTAATTTTTGTTCAAAATCTCGTTTTTTATCAATTGTTTTTTTTGCCCAATTTATGGATTTTTGGTCAAAATTCTCATTTCAAGGTAAAAATCATTATTATGGGTCCAAATCTTCATTTTTTGTATAAATTGTCATTTCAAGGTAAAAACTGTCATTTTTAGTCCTAATGGTCAATTTTTGGTCATAATAGTCATTTTTTGTCTAAATGATAATTTTTGGTCAAAATCTCGTTTTTTCATCAGTTGTTTTTTTTGCCCAATAATTATGAATTTAAAAAAAAATTGTCATTTCAAGGTAAAAACTGTATTTTTTAGTCATAATGGTCATTTTTGGTCAAACTTTCATTTTTTGTGAAAATTGTGATTTTTTAGGTCGAAACTGTCATTTCAAAATAAGTTAAAATCGTTATTTTTCATCAATTAGGTATCAATTTTTTTTGTCAAACTTGTGAATATTTTAGTCAAATTTTTTTGCAACAAAATTTTTCAAAAAAATACTTTTTAAGATAAAAACAGTCATTTTTACCCCATTTTCCACCTTTTTCTGAAAAATTCAAGGCGAAATCCTTAAAAAAATCGTTGAAATTTTTCCAACGAGTCAAAAATCCTCAACTTTGAGGATAAATCGTTAAGGTTGACAGCTCTGGATCCGATATTTAATATCCATATTCATTCCCATTATGAAATTTTTTTGCAAAATGATCTCAAAAAAATATAAATTTTCTTCGCTATGAATCTTTTAAAAGAAATGCCTTTCTTAGGCTCAAATATAGACTTTTCTCCAGGAAACTTAATTTTCTGTCGACCTAGAGTCGACTGCAGGTCAACTCTTCGATGACTTCTTCGATGCGTAATGATTACACATGAAAAAGATAGCATTCGAGACAACGAGACATGAGCCACAAACAAGCTGACCGCAACTGAAATTCTTGGCCAAGCTGCAAAGCTGTATACAAATGAAATCGCATACAGGTCGACAAAGATATACGTATATACTTCGTTATAACCAAACACATCCGTGATGAGGTTTTAAATACTCATCGCACCATACCATAGGTATATACGAGTATAGGTAACGAATATCCGGCTGTAATTAATTTCGCCTTAATGCCACACTGATGAGACACGAGCGCTAAAAAGGTTTTTATATAACTTTCTGCGGTAAAGCTAAAGTACGATCCGAGTACAAATACGACACGATGTCTAATGTCTGATCTACGGACATTGTCATATCGTCGGAAGGGTAAAGTGGCAGGAAACGCCGTTGGTTCTATTGAAGAAGAAACGCGTGCTATATTGCGACGATTGGTCTTGGTATAAATGGTGATAAGACGATGGCGATGGCTTCGCCGCAACGTTCTGCGATGCGGCACACAAGTCATCGTAGCGGAAAAACCGTGGATATGGAATGGTTTAAAGAATGGATAAATTCAATCGAACGTGTAACTAGATACTTCCTCGCGTTGTTTTTGTGGGTATTGTGACTGTTGGTCTTGGTGGATGCGATAGTCCTCAACAAATGTACGATTTTTCAGCCACTGTTTCATATCATCGTCTGGGTTTAGTTCCAAAACCCTATCAATTGGTTAAATTCGGCTTAATTAATAAGAATATGGGCGAAACCATGACTTGAAAAACCCTCGATTCTCGATTAAGTTAAAATATGCGGGTCATACGATAAAATCTACATTTATAAACGTAGGATTAATTGTGGATGGGTGAATTAATCGTATGCACCCTGTGGAACACTGACTCGTGTATGATATTTTAATAATCGACATACGTGTAATAAATTTTAGCCCTTGGGGCCTACCCTTAAATGGAATACGTGCGAAATATGTTACCCGCAGCATACGACCTACTATACGAAAAATATAGGTACGCTGGCTAAGTATAATATTTCCATCGGCGACGGGCGTTTCGTTCGTATTCGAATTCTGAGTTGTTGTTGGTCTTTGTCATTTCAATATACACGTCTCTGTGATCCATTACTAATCGTCTGAATAAATCTCTTTGATGTTACTCCTTTTCAACCTTGAAACGAACGCCAACGATGTAATTATTAAATTGATCAAGTTGGCAAGTGTAAACACACCTTGGTCCACCTACATCGAATTGGCCTCAGCGACGCCGTATAAAAAAACTACATAGAAAAATGAAAAATTCGTAATGAAATTCCCAAACGCCCATGTGCATATCTGCCATGTACCTATGGTTTGGATGCGTGTTGTTTATCAAGTAGACGATGATAAATTTTACCCGGCTGAGAGTTTGACGAACTCGGGAGCTGCGAGAGGTGGTATGATGAATTGTCGATCGAAACGGAATATATGTAACGTGGGTTGAATGGAGGTTTTTTCGTGTAGTTTTTATCCCGATGCATGATGTTTAGAGCGAAGTATCCCCGTGAGATGAATGGATCGCATGAATTGGTTGTTTTAATGGTATGAATGGCGAGATGTCTGGATTTAAATTATTTTGAGATGTTGGTATCCTCGAAGAAGATGGTGATTGTGATTGCCATGGTGTGATAGAATTTGAGATTGTAGAGAATGAGGGATGAAATTTGGAGTGGGCAGAGGTTTCGTATGTACCTATTTAGTGAAAATTTTGAAACAAAAAATTGATCAATTTATTGTACCTGTATTTATTTAGAGTATCTCACTTTGAATTGAAATAAGTATCGAGCACATGCAGAAAAATTTGAAAAAAAAATCATTAAAATTCGTTTTGAAATAAAATTTCAACATTCTGTCCATGACAGATGTTGATAAAAGTAGTGAAAAAATGGAAATTCGAAAATCTAAAATTCAATTTTAGTTTATAAACAAAATTTGCGATCCAAATGTAAATTTTTTTGGTTGGAAGGGAGGGGGTTCGTCTTTTTAAGAAGAGATCAATTTTTGAGAGAGTCCTTAATTTTCTGCGATTTTTTTTCGGGAGGGGGGTTGAAAATTTTAGGGGATGGTAGAAAAAAGGCAGTGAAAAAGTAGTGATTTTAAGGGGAAAAAGTCCTGTAGACACAATGATGAAAAATATCGTATGTATTCCACTCATTGATAACATTTCTTCAACATGTACCCAAAATTTGATAATTTTTTCTGCCATTTTAATAAGAAATTGTAATATTAGATACGTATTCTGATTTTCCTTCTTATTTATTCATTTTCTAATATTTTGCTGAAAAACCATCAGGTACATGTTTTAATTTGTACAGAAAGAGGGACGATTTATTCATAGTTTTTTGGAAATTGTGGAATTAAAAATTTGTTGAAGTAAAGGTTACTTAGTTTTGAGTCAACCTACTTTCTCGCAGTTTCTTCAATGTTTTTATAGAGGTAATGATGAATACTGATGATACATTGAAAATTGAACTAATTTTGTTTCGAACCTTTCGATAATTTTTTGTTCAACATCATTACTGAAACAGCTAAATAAAATTAAAAGTAAAAAAAAATTATAAAAATGTTGAAAAAATTGCTGCAAATTTCGATGAAAAATCCGTCAAAAATGTTGTGAAAATTGCTGTAAGTTTCGTAAAAATCATTGAAAATGTAGCAAAGTCGAAAAAAATCATCAAAAAAATCCAAAATGACGTAAAAACTGTTGAAAATCTCGTAAAAATCAAAATGACGTTTTTTGTGATTTTCTCGCCAGTTTTATATTATTCATAAGGATTTTCATGAATTTTTCAACAGTTTTTACGTAGTTTCAGAAAATTTTTGGTGATTTTTTTTTTTCACCATTTTTGCAACTTTTTAACTATTTTTTATGAAATTTTTAGCAGTTTTTACAACAATTAGGACATTTTTAACGAATTTTTCGTCATGTTTACAACGTAATAATTTTTCGATATTTTCACTACTTTTTAAACGAATATTGGAGATTTTTAATTACTTTTTCATCACTTTTGCAACATTTCAAAGAATTTTTTTAAACTTTTCAATGGTTTTTACCACATTTATGATTTTAAAAATTTTTGACGAACTTTGAGTGCAAATGTCTCGAAAACTAAAACTTCAAGTAAAAAACAAAAACTAATCTCTGCAGTAGAAAGAGAATTTCAAGCTCTACAGTTTTGAATTTTAGAATTTTTTTTGTCGGATCCTTAATTTGCCCAGAAAATCCATGTTTATGTTTTTTTTTCATTTTCAGAATCACCAACTTGGTATGTAAGATAAATTTCTCATGGATATAGATTTTCTGGCCACACTAAGGGTCCTACGAAAAAAATGTCGAGAATCAAAATTGTAGAGCTTGAAATTCTCTTTCTGCTACAACTGATTAGTTTTTTCTAGGAAGCTTAGTTTTCGAAATTTTTGATTTTGCAGTCAACGCTTCTTTTCTCATTTTCTAAACCTTTGACTTTCTATGTGAGTCACCCTGTCTCTGAACAAATATGTCTGATGGCTATCAAAAACCCAACATGGATATTGACGTCTATCGATTTTGAGATTTTGAAAATTTTCAATTTCGAAGCGTCAAATGTAAGAGAATCTGAAATTTTCCAAGCAAAAAAGTTCAAAAAGTTATTCAGGATAAAAAAAAATTTGCGACGCTGAAGTTTTCCTGATGACCTCCCCCCTCTCCCTCCTTTCAAAAAACATATCTATGCTAAAATTTTGGATTTTTGAAATGTCACGGTGTCTAACAGGTCATGAAGTCATGAAAATCATGAAAATTCATCATTTTGGAAGGTGCGTCATGAAAGTCGTGAAAAAGTCATGATTTCAGCTCGAAATTGACGTCCAAAAAACAAAATTTATAAGTAAAAAAAAATTCTTTTAAATATTAAAATTTTTCCCATTATTTCAATTTTTTTACACAAAAAAAAATTATTTTTAATAGAGGGGGGAGGGTGCCGTTTTTGCGTCTAAGGCTAGAAAACCGCATTTGAAAAAGGTCATGAATTTGGCTTAGAAGATTTTGTTAGACACTCTGAAAGTTCGAATTTTACAAAAATTCGTGCCTACTCGAATAATTTAATGGCATATATCTCGAGAAATATTCATCGAATCAAAAATTTGTCGTCTCCTAGTCGATTGGAAATTTTCTCAGCTACAATTTTGTTTCTCTTCGTTTTTTGCCAAAAACGCTCCGTTTGACCGCTACGCCTACGTGAGTAAATGTGGTACACGTGTTGATACGAATATTGCGACGTTGCCAATTTTAGTTTCTATATGGATATTTGTCAATCAAGAATTGTATTAAAACTACACAGAACTGAGTTCGTCTTGACGTTCGGGCTGTTTGATTGAAATTGATGGTAATAAACTGAGAATTAATCCAAATCAACCTCTGACCCCCCCCCCCCCCTCAAAAACAATCTGAATAAATTTAAAAAATTGAAAAATGAATTCGATATTTTTGAAATCGTAAACCTATACTTGATAGAAAACCGAAACATGAGGGTTGATTTTCCCATAATCAAGTCCCCCCTCCTCCCACCCCTTCTCCGTGCAAACATGAAACCTGGAATATGAGAAAAATTCTGAGCTAGAAATACTCGTAGGATAGAGGAGGCTCACAAAACTTCAAAAAATGAAAAATTAGTGTAAAATCAAGATAGAAATACTGTTTTTTTTTAAAAGCAAAATCCCGATTTTCGTTTTCAATTCGTTTTTGCTCAATTATATTCAATTTAAGTATCTAAATGAAGAAAAATTCTCATTTCATTCACCCCTTCTACCCTCAAACTTGAAAATAACTCTAAATCACCTATTGAAAAAATTGCCTTCGTATTCTGTCACTGTTTTCAAAATCATAATCCGGTTACATTCTGATTCGAATTTCTGGTCAAGTTTTGGTATGTATGATATACGTAGGTCTATCCACACATAAATATGAGATACATTTTTGTACCTGTACCAGTGCACCTAGACCTACCCATCTACCTACCTTCTTACCCATATACGAATGCATGCTAGCTCGTGTATTTACGTATAACTTTTCCAAACGTAGGTAAACTCAACCGGTATAAAGTTCACCTCGCATTTTATCACGCCTCTTGGCTTGCTATCGCGCAATATATTTGTCGTCTAAAATTTCACACTTATTTCTACGTCGCGCCGCGCTGTTTCAGATTTGAAATGTTGAAGAACCTGGTTGGTATCATTTTACATGTCTTGTCTTATTCCTTTTTTTTCTCATTTTCCTCTCCTCTCCGGAGATGAAATAATTATAATACCGATTAAACGTTTGCTATATCTTGAGTTGGATATCTAGGCTGCTGTGCTGTGTAATGAATCGTGCTGCTGTGTGTAGTATTTTCTTATTATCAGTAATCAAGGTGTCAAAAGAATTTTTTCAATGAAGGGTAATGAGATTTCAACCGTATGATGAAAATTCAGTAAAAAATCAGGTTTAGGTAAAGAAAAATTGAAAAAATAGCACAATTTTGGAAGAATCTTCCGAAATGTATGGAATTTGAGCAAAAATTATGGTTCGAGCCAAAATAGGGAAATTTTTTGAAAAATCATGTTGAAAAATCCAAAAAAAAACAGCGATTTGTTGAGCATTTAGGAAAATAGTCCAGTAAAATTAGACCTTAAAAATGGAGCAAATTGCATTTTGAGCCATTAGAAATTTTATGATTTTAAAATCTTCCTTTGGATGTCCTGATTAACTACCAAAAAGTCCCCGAACCTCACCCTTCGGCAACTCCTCCAAATATGCACCCAAAGTGACCCTCTCGTCGTTTTTCGCTTATAGCTCTTCAAATATACGTTCAAACAAAAAAATGATCATGACTAAAATTAAAGTACATAAAATTTGCAACAAAAAAGGTCATATTCATTTTTTTCGAAAATTGAACGGGTGGCGCGAAAATACGCATTAAAATATACAGGGTGAAAAATAATGAAAATTTCCCCCCTCTTTTCGGGAATAGACTATAATTTCGGGGTAGACCAAATGTATGCTAATGAAGATACACCATAGACCCAAAAAAAATTCCCACCTCCCCGCTCTCCCGCTATGTCTCATATGTGGACCCTTGTGAAACCTCATTTTTAAAAAAATGCTAATAACTTTTCAGCGGTGCCTCTAATCAAAAAAAAGTTCAAATAAATGTTGAAGTACGTAAAATTTCATACAAAACCGTTTTATTAATTTTTTTCTACAGCTCAACGGCGACACCACATCTTAATTGTGGAAATGAGGGAAACTTGATTTTTTTCACTCTGTGTATTTTGACACTTGTTTTTGCGCCACCCGTTGACTTTTCGAAAAAAATGAATAGAAACATTTTTGTTGCAAATTTTATGAGCTTTAATTTTAGTTATCATCATTTTTTTGTTTTAACGCCTATTTGAAGAGTTACAAGCCAAAAACGAGATTTGGAGACTTTTCGGTGGCTCAGGACACCCAAAAGAACATTTTAAAATCATATAATCTTTGATGGCTCAAAATGCAATTTCATTTCTTTATTTGACTGAGCTAAGAAGGAAAATTTCACGAATTTCTCCAACTAGGACACTTCTTTGCATCCACCAGGGTGCTGCCTTGAGTTCCCTAGTCCTGAATGAGGGATTTGATATCTGGAAGAATGATGAAGGCGAGTGTACGCCAAATAGATCCAAAGTGTGTACATATGCATGGTATGCAATACATATAGATACATGCAGAAGAAAACCAACAACAACAACAAATGCTACCATCTGGTCATACGCCGGTTGCAGCAGCGCGACCGCGACAAGATGCGATGAAACTGATTACAATTCGCGAACCAGATTGCGTAAGAATGATGATTAAAGAGACGAAGCAAAATACCTCGGCCGAGTAAATATCGTACATGCATAAAAAAAGACAGAAAAAAAATTACGATATGTTTGCTCGGCAATGGTACCTCGGCTGCTTACATACGATTCCGATTTGAAGCTCGAGAGGGGCCAAGGGAGAGGCAAAGAGGTATGTACCTACGATGGTGATCGTCGTCGTCTGTTTGCTCGCTGTATGTATGTGAATCTGGGCTGTACACGGAGAGACATCTGTGACCTTGCCTGGTATACCTTATTTAGACTCGCCTCCGGTACCAATAATGGCAATATAGGAGAGAAATCATTTAGTTACGGTTGTTGCGCGGCGTCGTCGTATATCGACGCAGGCACAGGCAGCGGCGCTGTTGAGTCGACGTTTGAGCAAATGAGCCAGATAGAGAGAGACGGCGAATCGAAGACAGGTTACTTTATAAGGTCTAGTCCGGTGAAAATTTCGCAACTCGCGTTCTGGTTTTATTCGCGTTGCTGTTTTTCTATTTCTTTTTTTCTCTTTCGTCGCCATTGTTGTTGTTTGCTCAAATCGTGAGCAAAATGGTGACATCGCGAGGCGCGCATTTGTCGCGAATTTCACGTAAACCGAAAATGGAAATAGGGTTCTCGTGCATCGATGGCTCGGTAACCATAATGTCTGGATATGGCGCGAACTCCAAAGCTCAGAATTCGCACGCACAGCTGATTTTCTAATCGCGATAATGACGAAGAGAGAAAAACACTCGTCGAGGCGACGTTCGATGGTTGCAAATCGACAACCTGGGTATTGTTTTGGTTATAATGTGTCGGCCTTGCATGTGTATTCGTAGCAGCAACACCGAAGACGTGCTCGTACACTGCGTTGATTATTAATTAACGATGCCACGAATACGTACTCGACTTGCGAAGGCGTTGTCCGTCCGGGTAGCTCGGCTCGAGAGTATCTTCGATTTGTACTTTGTCGTTGATTGATGTCTTCAAGACGTGTACATGATGTAGATGTCATATGGATCATCGACTATGCGAAAATTACACCGATGGCGGATTTCTATTATAGTAAAATCCACCTTTTCTCTAACCCCTGCGAGCTCTTGACAAGTGCCACTTATTTATACGTATTGTGGTGATCTAACGTATATTGAGGAAATTCGCCCCGAGCCCGCGGTAGCTTATATTTTCATTATGTAGATACCATGTATTCGTATATTGATGCGAAGTTACGCCATAGTATCAGGCTTCCGGCCATGAGCGGTTTTTATCTTCATATTGACTCGACCATTGTCACATACTGATTACAAACTAACGTTTTTGTTTTGTGATTTTTTTGTTTTCAGTTTAATTTCGTCGGAAGAATACTCGGACCTCGAGGAATGACTGCTAAGCAGTTGGAATTAGAAACCGGTTGCAAAATAATGGTTAGAGGAAAAGGTTCGATGAGAGATAAAAAGAAAGTAAGTATTCGTTGTAAATGATTTTTTTCCCTTATGTATTATGCTTCCTTTTTTTCTCTAACGATCCTGTAACGAGTCATTGAATTTGTGTTGGACGGAGTCTAACCCGAACAGATGTACGACGATGTGAAATAATAGTAATATTTTGACGTGTACGATGCCAGAAAATTCGACTTTGACGTACCTGTGGGTTGTGCAAAAGTGGGAATTTTTATTTTTGTACGAGTCTTTGTGTATTTTTCAAACGAGTGCGATGTTTCGTTCTTTCGTTAAATTTTTTTACGAATTTTCGCGAAGTTTTATATACTGTGTTGAAATGGGAATGAGAATTTAACAATGGAAGAGGTTGTTAGAGCTTTGAACCGAAATTTGTGCTAAATAGGGGGCAAAAAAATTGAAAATTGAAAATTTTCCCACTCGAAATGCAAATTTTCTGTCAAAAAATGTCATCAAGTGTACAAAATTTTTCAACTGGGATCAAATTTTTTGGTTGAAAAATTGATTTTGCCATTTTTAGCTGATTTTCAAGAATTAAAATTAGCTATTTTTGACCCGACGATTTTATGGTTTTTCTTCATGCACATCAAAATTTTGTCGACACGATGACTCTCGCAATAATTGATGAAATGAGCTGAAATTTTTATGAGGGGTTCAATACTACTAGAAATAGAAGTCAATAAATTTTGAAAAAAAATGGTGAACCGGTTCTCGAGTCATTTGCGATTGAAATTTTCAAAGGCTTCTAGCACCTGAAATAAAGCAGTTAGGTGAAATATGTAAATAACCTTTTTAGTTGTACTTGAAAAGATTCACAAAAAATGTCATATACAATTTTCATTTTTATGAACCGGTTCTCGAGTTATTCCTGATTGAAATTTTCAAAGGCCTCTAGCACCTGAAATAATACAGTAAATCGAAATATGTTAATAACCTTTTTTGTAGTACTTGGAAAGATGCACAAAAAATGTTATATACAATTTTTTTTGTTTATGAACCGGTTTTCGAGTTATTCGCGATTGAAATTTTCAAAGGCCTTTAGCACCCAGAATAAAGCAGTTACGTGAAATATGTAAATAACCTCTTTGATAGTACTTGAAAAGATGTACAAAAAATGTCATATAAAATTTTCATTTTTATGAACCGGTTCTCGAGTTATTCGCGATTGGAATTTTCAAAAGCCACTAGCACCTAGAATAATTCAGTTAGGTGAAATATGTAAATAACTTTTTTGGTAGTACTTGAAAAGGAGCACAAAAAAGTTCATATACAATTTTCTTTTTAATGAACCGGTTCTCAAGATATACGTGATGGAAAATTTCGAAACTTCATCACGCATGTATTCATTTCGTGAATTGAAAAATAAAGCTTAGCAAAATTGAATTCAAAACTTTTGCAATGCCTATTCAACTTCATACTTACTTTTGATAGGTAGCAACGTTGCAAAATTGAATTTTTTTTTAAAGTAAAATTTTGTGATGTTATAGAAAATCCGCTTTTCGGACGCTGTTGCTGTTTAAAAGTTTTTTTTATGAGTAAGCTGCTCCCTCCACCCCTCCACCGTTCATAGGGTGTCTAAAAGGCCATGGAAGTCATGGATTTACTTTTGAAAACAGAATTTTTGATTTTTTATTGACGAAAATTCATATTCGGCTATACATAATTAATTTGAATTTTTTTTCGTGTTGATTTTTTTGTTGAGTTACAAAAATTTTTTCGAAAAAAATTGATATATGAAGAGGTCGTGGAAAAGTCATGGATTTCCAAAAAAAAATCCAGTTAAACACGCTGGTTTAATTTTACCTTTTCCTAAATGTTGAAAATACGATTTTGCTGCGAAAAAGTTTGGTAAAAGATTATTCAAAAAAATGGTTAGTTTCAAGTATCAAGTAAATTAAAATGACACTTTTTCTAATCAGTACAAAATTATTTGATTTTTTGTCGAATTAGGAGAAGGGTGGTTCGTTTGAGACCAGTAGACCTCAACGAAAAGTAGTCTACCCATCTCTATTGGTGATAATACATACGAGCATCATAATTCTTACATCACAAGTTATGGAAATTATGGTCCAATATGTTCACCAATCACCATTCCCACCATCATCTCATCTAACTTACTCTAAAACCATTTTTCGACGTTTTGTTTCCGTCTCGAATAAATATCAAAGTTTACAGAGTCCGATAATAACGAGTTATGGTATTTATTCAAATGATTCTGGTATCTTTGTATACTGCATGTGCAGCGTAGTGTACCTCGCGATACATTTCCTACTATCACGCACGTGTTTAATCCCAGAATGGTTTTCGGTATTTTGTTTGATTTATTCCAAGTATTTATTCATATGGTAATATACGTAGGTGTCCGGATGGCGGATGGTCACAATCGTAGTGGTCATTATCACGTGAAATGTGACTATAGAATAGTTTTTTTCACTCCAGACTGATAAAATAGGTAGTTATATAGGTGGATGATTGAGGCATAGTGGAATTTTCGTTTAGATATTTTGTTAGTTGTATGATAATGTATGTGTATTGTGTCGTGTCTCGAATGGGAATATTGTAATGATTTTAAGAATGGTGAGAAATACAAACGAGTGTTAAAGGATTAGTGTACCTATGTGTAGGATGTTACTGTATAGGTTTAGCTGAGGTATTAAATGTAGAGGGGTTGAAACTAGACTGTGGTGAGGGAGGTAGCGGTGAAAAGAAGAAGGGTAAAGATTAGTATTATTTATTTTCGTGCTTTAAGGATGCAAATTGAAAATTTAAATACATTTTTATGTCAAAAGTGGTGAAATATTTGAGCATTCTTTCCTTATTCCTTTTGAAATGAAAATTTTTTTTCGAAAAAAGATATACATAAATCATTTTACTTATTTTTACATCCCCCCCCCCCAAATCATTACCTAATCTACTCAGAGAAAAATTGAGAATTCGAAGTCGAAATCGTAAATTACCTACTTGATGCAATGTTGTTTCATAAAATTGTTCAAAATTATTTCAGAAAGTAACGAGACACTTCCAGCTTTCTTGGGGGGGGGGGGGACTTTTTCTCTGAAAGCCCATCAGAAGGCAACAAAAAATATTATTTGCAATTTAAAAAATCTCACATATGCTTTAGGACGTATTTTACAAGTCTAGGAATTTTTTCAGATTTTTCGGAGTGATGGGCACATGCCACAACCCTAAAAAAATACACGTTTTTTACATTTCATTGCCAAACAGTCGGTCATACGCGAAAAATTCATAGAACAAAAGTTTTTCCCTGTAAAATTTCCTGCAAGAAAATATATTCAAAACGATAGGGGTGATTTGGCTTTGAACAACGAATTTTAAATTATCCAGGGGAAGTTGGTTCTTTTATAGTCTAAAACCCCTGTTACAAAATTGTTAGAGGTCCCACTTTTGAGGTATTAGTTTGAGAGATATGGCGATTTTTCGAGAGTTTGGTCAAAAATGTTGAGTTAGAGATTTTCATCGTTTCTAATAGAGTGAACCCTACTCTTTGATATGTAATTAATGAACTTCATTTTCATCGGAAAGAACATAAAAATTATCTAAAATAACAAAAAAAAATTTCTCCACTTGAAAAAAAACCAAAGAAACTTTCGAGCTCTAATATCATGGCAACCGCGCACTTTGAACGAAAGTTTATGAGAACCGAAGTTGTAGAAAAATCAATTTTCTTCAACTTTAGTCCTTAGAAACTTTCGTGTAGGATGCTTAGTTAGTGAGATATTGAGGTTGGCACGTGGAAAAAATAAACTTTTAAAGGGTTGAAATGAAAATTTTTAATGCATTTTTTTCAAAATTTTGTTTTTTGAAATTTCAACTTCGAAAGCCAACAAACACAGCAAATGTTGTACTTAGAAGGTTCAGCGAGGTCTCAATCGATCAAAATTTTCATCTAATATTACCAGGTGGTCTTAACTCAATGTACCTCAAAAGTTTACGGAATTAAAAAAAATCTAGCAAGTTTCAAAGTCAAATGGTCATTTTAAGCTTCCTAATAACCATTTTGGGAACCCCTTTCTCTCTTAAATGGGCCATTTCCGATTGAATTTTTTTTTCTTGCAATACCAAATTCGTTCATTTTCTCCATTTTTCAAATTAAAAAAAAAACACTAAAATGGCCCTATTTTGGGAACCCACAACCTCCTCTGAGATGACCTAGGTGCTTAAACATCTTGTCTGGACGTTTTTCAAGTCGATATCTATCATATATATTGCAATTTCAGCTAAATCAAAAAATTAATTTTTTTTCAACTCATTTTAAGTAAAATTGTTCGATTTTAAAAATATTCAATTCCTAAAAAAGAAATTCTGGATTTTGCTGAAATTACAATGTATGATGGATATTGGATTTTACGTACATTCGATATTACGAAAAAATAAAAAAATATTGCAAAAATCACTCGAGGTGTAAAATTGTAGGCCCTTTCTATTGTTTAATCAAAAACACGTTCCGGTTGGCAAATTTTATGAAAACCATATTTTTTTCAAAAATTTTCCCTCTTTGATGAACCATAGCTCTCCTCACGAGCGATCGGAGGGAGGGGCGAGGAAAAATTTCTAAAATATTCACCGAGTTGTTGCTTTCTGAAATTCCTAACCAAATAATATTTTCTTCGAATTTTCAGTTTAAATAAGATTTTTTTGTCAATAGGTTTAAATTTTTTCAATTTTATTCTCGTATTTCAACATTTTTTACGATTTTTATGATTTTTTGATTATTTTTTTCATATTTTAAATAATTTTTATGGAAATTTCTACAATTTTTACGAAATTTTTGACGATTTTCACTTTTGGACCGTTTTTACTGATTTTTTTGATACTTTGACAATTTTAGCAACATTTTCGACGATATTCATTTTTTTTAAATATACTTTTTTCTATTATTTTAAGTGAATTTTGTAAAATTTTCAACAATTTTTACAAGATTTTCGGCACTTTTTATGATTTTGCGGCCATTTTTATAATATATTCACCAATTTCTATGGCAATTTCAGTTTAAAGTATCCGTGATTTCCGGTTTGAATCCCACCCCCCTCCATTCAACATAGATCTACAAGCTGGATTTTGTACATTTGGATTTTTAAAAATTTTCACAATTTTTTTGGAATATTTTCCTAATTATAATTTTATTAAAAATTGTAAAAATTTGAAGTTAAAATCAATTTCTCTCTCATATTTATTTTTATGTCAATTTTTATGAAAATTTTCAAGTAGTAAATTCCCCTTTTCAAATTGGTTCAAATCAACCCCCCTCCCCCTCCATTTCTTATCCAACATCCACACCTCAATATAAAAGAATGATGAACCGATGACTCATACATTGCGACCGAGCTCATAAAAATCCACGTATCAATTCCAAATTCGCCGGAAATCTTTCAAAACGAGCAATTTGCATTGTACGAGCCGACAATTCCGCTATATGGCTTTACAGTTGGCGAAAAACAATCGTTGTTTTCACAATAATAAAGACTTACCTTGAAAAAGAAATTAGCTTCGTTTCCTCTTCATACACATTCGATTTACACACACCGATAACCATACCGGGTAACTTTATTCTCGACTAAGTTGGTACATTATGCATACTTCGATATAGGAAATCCGTACCATCATCACATCGCTCACACAGCGACCTTTTTTTTTTTATTTTTTATAAAATAAAAATATAAATACGTAATAGGAAATCGTTAGGTATAGACTCGTATTTGAACGAATAATAAAAAATACATTGGCAAATCGTCGCATAGGCTTCCAACCATTCAAGTTGACGACCATTCGATAAAATAGGTAATTACAGCTGCGTGCTGGTTCTGCTCAGGTTATTATGCGGTTTTTATAACGAAAGAGAAAAATTATCATATTTTTGCATCGAGTTGCAAAAAAATATACCTAAGTATCGCTATGACGATGGATTTTGCGAAACGTTGCAACGTAAAGAAAATACGTACACGTAGATGTCAATTAAGGCGTAAATTTTTCGATTTTATTATCAGCGTGTAATATTGGCGTATTAATTACGTGATTATTAAGGGCCCTTTTCCACCTATGCTTAATATTATCTAATTCATTTCATATGTATTATAAATTAATCACGTTTATTGTTAATTTTATCGCTTCGTAAATGGATTAAAACACGTGAGTATGTCAAAAAAATGGTATTCGTATTTATTGAAAATATCTAAACTTCGTTTCGTTTCGCAGGAAGAACAAAACCGAGGTAAACCAAATTGGGAACATTTGAACGAAGAACTACACGTATTAATTTCGGTAGAAGATACAGAAAATAGAGCTAAAATAAAAATGCAACGTGCCATCGAAGAAGTCAAGAAGTTAATTATACCAGTAAGTAGACGTCTTATGGCTCGTGTTGATTTAGACTCGGTTGCTGTTTTCGGTGCACTGGAAAATAAATACGAAATGGTTTATTTTCATCTCAATTGTCGAGCTACGCTGAATTAATAGTTCTTACAAGGGGCGAACAGAAGGCATGGTGTTGACACAACTCGAGATGTTAATATTTGTGTAAATTACAGTCGACTCGAGATGACCACTGTTTGTCGTCGTAATCTAGCTCTTACGAAATATACCTACCTACGCAACATCGTACACTAGTTCTGGGTTCTTTTATGGGTTATCGTATTCGGTATCTGCGACACGATGATGATGAAGGCGCCGATGGGCGTTTTGGTGCGATTTTCCGTTAGCACGGAATCGTTTAAATGGAAATTACTACCGGATTTCCCTTATTATTTGGAATTTATTACACGAGGATTTAGATAAAGTGTGTTTTTTTTTTCACCATATCGGGAACTGCCCAAGCCCATCGGACCGGCGACGATCTATAATGGTTGAAAATTGCTCTTATAAAATATGATTGTTTTTTTTTACCTCTCCTCCGGCCCTCGTCGGATTCCTTAATTGGTCTATGGTTTCGTTACGCGAGATTATAAGTGTCTCTTTGTCTTACACGGTGCGCGGTGCGATGGTTGGTCTTGGTCGGTGCGTTGATTTTGTTGCACGGTTGTTTGATCGCTTAAAAACCTGGAAAATGACACGTATAATGTTTGGTTTTGCTGCCGGTTACGTACAGCAGTAGTTGATATGCTTATTTACATTCTTGGCCGATGAATTTTCCCCCCTTGGAATGCCCCCGTCACGATGTCGTATCGCGTGTTTGCGTTATTAACCGGATCGTTGGTGTGGTACAGCTGCTTCGAATTGTTTGCGGAATGGAGATGCTGGAAGAGGGTGGAGGGGTTGGATTGAGAGGGATGATGAGATAACGATCGATTGATTTTATGTTCAGTGTTTGGATTAGTTTGATGGTGTAGGGATGGCAAGAGAGAGGGTATTAATAGGTATAGGTACACAAAGATGGTAGGAGAGGGTAGAAATTATGATTCAAACTGAAGTAATAAATCGGTGGCATAATTTTTGTTGTTGTAAGATGAGTCTCGATGCATTATCGTTTCTTGGAATGATCTTTCCATTTGTTTTTCTTGGAAATCTGATTGCAAATGGTGGAAAAAAGCGAAAATTTTCAGTAAAAAACATACAATGTTCGATTCGAGCATTTTCTCACGTAGTGACCCAAATAATCTACGAGTAGTTTTTTAAGCGGAATCCTAAATCAGCTGAATTGTATTATTTGATACCTCTTTTATTATGGGGGTCCCTCATAATTCGAAGTTTGAGGGGGGGGGGGGGTCGTTTATCTCATTTGATATAAGTAGATATATACAGGGTGGTCCATTTAAAAGGTCGATGGTTTTGAAAATGAAAAAAAAAACGCTTTGACTGCAAAAATCTCGAAAACTAAACCCTCTGAGAAAAAATTTAATAACTCTAAAAAGAAAGAAAATTTCAAGCTCTACAATTTTCATCCCTTGCATATTTTTCGTAGCACCCTTAGTTCTGCCAGAAAATCCATGTTCATAGGAAACGTACAAAATCAATGGTTTATTTAAAAGTGAAAATTTGAGAAAAAAAATCGACTTTGTGAATTTTTGAATTTTCTGGTCAAACTAAGGGTGCTGCGAAAAAAATGCAAAGAATAAAAATTGTAGAGCTTAAAATTCCAGTCCTTCTATGAACTATGAGTTTTTTTCCTAGGGGGCTTCGTTTTCGAAATTTTTGCAGTCAGAGTTTTTTTCATTTTTGATCTTATAGATTTCGAAAATTTTCTCATAAACATGGGTTTTCTGGCCAAAACAAGGGTGCTACGAAAAAAATGCAAGGGATGAAGATTGTAGAGCTTGAAATTTTCTTTCTCATGTGAGCTAATACTTTTCTTTCTAGGGGGCTTAGGTTTCGAGATTTTTGCAGTAAAAGTTTTTTTCATTTTTGGACGTATCGATTTCGAAAATTTTCAATAAATATGGATTTTCTGATCAAACTAAGGGTGCTGCGAAAAAAGCGCAAGGGATGAAAATTGTAGAGTTTAAAATTCCAGTTCTCCTATGAGCTATGAATTTTTTTCCTAGGGAGCTCGGTTTTCGAAATTTTTGCAGTCAAAGTAGACTTAATTTTTGAGATGTTTTCAGTCCAAGTTTTTTTCATTTTTGATCTTATCGATTTCGAAAATTTTCTGATAAACGCGGATTTTCTGGCCAAACTAAGGGTGCAGCGAAAAAAATGCAAGGGATAAAAATTGTAGGGCTGAAAATTCTCTTTCTCATTTGAGCTAATACTTTTTTTTCTAGAAGGTTTAGTTTTCGAGATTTTTGCAGTCAAAGTTTTTTCATTTTTGAACCTATCAATTTCTAAAATTTCCCATAAATATGAATTTTCTGGTCAAACCAAGAGTGATACGAAAAAAATGCAAGGGATGAAAATTGTAGAGCTTGAAATTCTCGTTCTTTTATGAGCTATTACTTTTTTCTAGGGGGCTTAGTTTTTGAGATTTTCGAAGTCAACGTGTTTATTTTTCATTTTCAAAACGACTGACCTCTGAAATGGGCCACTTTGTATTTTTTTGGCTTTGTACCCGCTTCAATATTTTTTTAGGCGAGATATAGTTCCCATTTTAGGTTGCGAGGGGAGGTAAAAAATTGTAAAAATTGAAATAAGGGCATTTAATATCCGGGTTTTTGATACCCATATTAAATTTCTCAAAATTTTCAGTTTTGGACCTCCCTTCGTGAGTCAATTTTGGAATTCAGGGTCCAATAATTGGAAAAATAGAAATTAGTGCCCTCTCCCTCCATTAAAACTTACTCATGTCTTGATATTTATTCTTGATTTTTTCAAATTGTGAGATTTGGACCTCCCCTTGTGGGACCCATTTTGAGGTTGGTGACAAAACAATTGAAAAAAAATGAATGGAAGGATGTTAAAAACCTACATTTTGATACCAATATTGAATTTTTCAACAATTTGGAGGTCTGACTCCCCCCCCCCCTCCTCCTCCTCCATGGTCAGTTTCGAACTTGAGAGACCAATAATTTGAAAAGTAGAAAATTAACGTATTCAAATCTTCTCATATTTCGATACCCATTTTTGATTTTTCAAAATTATGAATTTTGGATCTCCCTTTTTGGGGACCTTTTTAAAACTGGTAGCAGAATGGTTGGAAAAATATAAATTGGAGGATTTTGAAGCTCTGAATTTTGATACCCATGTTGAATTTGTCAAAAGTTTGAATTTTAAACCTCCCTTCCTAATGCTCTTTTTGGGGTTTAAAGATTGAATAGCTGTAAAAATTTAAATCTGTTCTTTGAAATGCACTTGTTGTAATAACCATTGTGAATTTTTCTGAATTTCAAGTTTTGTCCCCCCCCCCCCTCATACTACTGAACTAAGGATTAATCAGGACTAGGCTGCAAAAAAAAAGTGTGAAGGGGGAGTTGGGTTTGCTATAAAATTGGACTATATTTGAACCATCTTTTTTTTTCATTTTCATTATTTTTCTTCATCTAATCGTGTCGATGAAATGATGGAAAAAATCACTAGATTGAAATTTTCGTTTTCTTTTGCCTCATTTTTCATCTCCTTTATTCTTGTTTGAGTTGATTTTTTTGTCTTTTTTTCGTTTTTCAAGTTTCAAACTCATTCAATTCGATTCTTGAACAATTTTTGCAATATTCCATTCAATTTATAAAATTTCAAAATAAGTTGATTTAAAATTGTAAGTGCACTCGGTGTAAAAAAATGAATTCGAATCGAGTTGAAGAAGCTTAAATAAAAATTTTGTATGTCACTCGTCGTCATCACCGATCCCATCAGTGGACGACGATTCCGGTCGAACGAATACAGAAATTGGGTTATTTGGCTAATTTGGTATTCCTCACAGCGTTGGTCTCAATTAGTGGTATATGTTTGTCCAATGATGAACATTTCTTGTAAATTTGAATTCGGGTCACCATTAATTTTAATTATACGTATTCTAAGGATTTGAAAATTACTGCAAAATTTTCAGATCATCGGTTCTTTTGGCTGTTTTTTTTTGGTCCAAAAATTTGTAATTCTTTTTCAAAACACTTCTTTAGATTGAGGAACGTCTATAAATAGTGGAAATGGGAGCTGCTTGCAATTTTTTTCTCAATTTTTGCAGATAGATAAGGTTACACATAAGTGTAGGTACCTATTTGTTAAATTGAAGGCACGACGATGCATTTATACGTTCAGTGCAGGGTCCACTATATATTTACAAATGATCGTAAATGTACTATTTCCGTAATTGTTTTACTATTTTGACCTGGTTTCGACCTATAAATGACTGACATAACGTTCGGCGGCGGTATTTTCAAAAAGAAAAAGGAAAAAAAAGAGAATTTTCTAAACGTATCGTAACGAAGCGTTTAACTTTGGTACCTAGGGTGAAGCATGTTCCCGGAGGGAAACACAAGACGAGGATGGCATTACAAAATGGCATCGCTTGAGCGAGAAATTTTAGCAATGTAATCGTAAAATTGCTATTTTCGGAATATTTATTCTTTTCATTTGAACGACGCTCGACGCAAAAAAAAAGCATATATCGGATTCAAGTTAACGTACATGTTGTGTAGGTACATTACATACATATACAAGGTTGTTTACCTACAATATCTGGCATGGTGGTTGCGAGTGTGTGGTATTTTCGTATGCGTGCGCGTGTTTATTGGCGTATAGGTAAATTTTTGATTAGTCATCAGTTTAGGAATGTGTATCGTATCGTTATTCGCGAGTGGTCGAGTATTTGAGTTTAATTTATGGGTATACGTTTACAATAAACGTGTTAAATGATGAAATTTTTAATTGTTTTTTTGTTTCTTTGTTCGATAGGCGGACGGCGAAGACGAATTGAAAAAGAGACAACTAATGGAATTAGCTATTATTAACGGTACTTACCGCGATTCAGAATCGATGCGAGCTTTAGCCGCTGCTGGTGAGTAATTCTACGTGGAAATGTGGAAAAAGACAATATGTTTCGTAAGTGAATGATAAAATTGAAGTGAATTTGATGTAGAGAGGGCTGGCTCGCCAGGAAATGGTTCTCAGTTTATGGTTCTAAGAGTTCCAAAAATTGAATCATGATAGATGTTTATACTCATTTTTAGGCAAAGGGAGGAATTTTTTTGAATGATTCTCAGAAAAGTCATTAATACGAAAATTTTCATAGAAGCGAAGTTATAGAGAATTGAAAATTGAGCATTTTTCATTCTATAATTTTTTTTCTATCCGTCTTAGAAAAGGAGTTATGGCTTTGAGGAATCGTAGAGTGATTCTCTGAGTGATGGTTTGCTTCCTCAAGACCATAGCTCGTCTGCATTGATAGATACGAGAAAAATTATATGATAAAAAATGTTTGATTTTTCAAGCTCTACAACTTTCGTTTGAAGCTTTTTTCAAAATTTTCCATTTTTTAAAAAAAATCTCAAATTTTTGCTTATATTTACCTCAAAATGAAAATGAACAAAAATTTTGAATTTCTGAGTTCAATCAGAATATCAATGTTAACAATTCAAGTATGTATTTATACAGGGTGTCCTGGTAGAGAGTAAAGCCTTCTATTGAGTGATTATGCAATACATCATGATCTTGTGTTGGTTTGTCTGCCTAATCTCCTGATTGCAGGGGTAAATAAAACCAGACGTTTTGTAGCATTATATGATGAATTATTTTTCATCATATTTCTCAGGCTGCGTCCACACTGAATCTCATATGCGATATAAATTAATTTCTATTTTTCAAATTTTTGACCGATAATGAATGATTTTTGGAAATTAAGGGAGTCGAATGCAGCCAATTAGAGGTGAAAGTCTGTACTCTTCAAACAGCACCTTCTCCATTAGACCAACTGCACTAGAATTTAACCCAGATATACCTTTTCCGACAAAAGAAACAGCAGATGTTCAAGGTTTGAGTTCAGATGAATATACTTCCCTACAAGAGACCCGAGAACAAATTCAAGTTACCAAAATCAGTAATTCAAACTTTTCCCAACCCCCAAACAGTAAGAATTTTCTTCCACGTAGCAGTTTTTTAATAAATTTATGAACTGATTACTAATCTGAATTTAATGGGTGCTCTTTGTTCCATCAGTGTGTAAAAAATGTGATCAGGAGTTGGAAATAATACCCTCGAAAGAATTAGAATCCCCATCGAATGAGATCTGTACCTGGCAATTAGTTCAAATGGAACAGGAACTTCAGCCAAAAGGATCAAAATCTTCATTGGATGAGATTACATGGCAATTAGTGCAATTTGAGCCCGATACTTTGAATTTTCTCGAATCTGGCGATTTAATAAATAAATCTGTGAGAAAAATTGCAGCTGAGGATACTGATAGTCAATTTTTTTCCCACTTATTTCCATATTTCAAGTCACTAAATGTGGTTAGTAAAATTCGATGTGGAATTGAAATTCAAGTTGTTGTTTTAAAATATTTGTGTAATGAAAAGAGCCCACATTATTGAATAATACATTATTACTCAGTTCAAATTGTAAACTTTTTTTTGAATTATAAAAAACCTGATATCATATTTTGGGTTCATTGTGAACTCAACTTTAAAACGTTGCATATGAGATGAAATGTGAACGAAGTTCAATAAACAGAATCAAAAATTTCCAAAAATTATGCTGCAAATCCTCCCTCGCTCCGTTTTATTGCTCTCTGCAGGCTGGAGATTCACAGACTCGTTGTACATATATTGCATAATTATTCAGTAGAAGGCTTTACATCTATGAACTTGAATTGGACTAATTGGAATTTGGAGCACACAGATTAAATTATATATTAAAAAAAAGGAAAAAAAAGGAACGACTTTGCTCGTTCGCAAATTGAAGGTAGAAAATGAAGCTCTGAAACTAAAACTGGAAAACCCTTAATTTGAATAAAACTGAAATGAAAAAAACTGTGAACTGAAAACCTGAACTGAAACTGAAATGATTTCTATAGTTTTTAATTTTTCTCAGTTTTGGACTTGAAATTGATGTTTAGACCTTTTTTTTTCTGAATCTGAACAATATTTTTCCACACCTCATCTTCATCAATTCAGGAGCGTTTACGGAACCAATAAGCCTATTCAACCCCCCCCCCCCAATCATAATTCACTTCTGTACTGTTCATTCATTTACTGAGCTATATTCGTATTTACGTTAAATACAGTGTGTTCTGATAGTAGTACACCGCCTTCAAACCAACGATGTTGCCACTCGAACTACAAAAGTGTATGAATGTTTGCCTATCGTAGATTTGAAGGAAAAATTATGCACTAATAATACTGTTTTCTTCAGAATTTCGTAGCTCCTGTGATAATATAGATAGGCAAAATTTGTCTAGAACTTTTTTGTAGCATTTTTTGAGCTCCATCATAATAGTTATATACATTTTTTGCCCAACTCTAAAAATGAAGGAGCTACGATGATTTGAAAATTTGTAAGCTTTATAACTCCTTCAATTTGCGAGCTAGGCAAAATTTGTAAGAGACCTTTTTGATAGATCTTTTCATGATCTACAAGATGTATAATATGCATATTTTGCCTAACTCCTAAATTGAAGGAGCTACAGCTATTTGAAAAATAAAAAGTGGCATATCTGGTTCAAATTTAGACTTGGACAAAATTCGAGTGTGCATACACGAGAAAAAAGTCTCAATTTTTGCCTACTTTGAATCATGAAGGAGTTACGTACCCAATTTGTTCATCAGTGGTTCGAAAGCTGTGCCCAACTATTAGACCACCCTACATCCAAACCTCAACTTCCGAGTTTCGTCTAATTTTCCAAATTTTTTGCAGCTTGCGACGAAGAATGGCGACGAATGGCCATAGCTGCGGCCGCCGAAACGCAAAGACTTCTATCGCCGGCCATGCCTGGTCTAGGCACGCAAATGCGAACGCAAACAGCGACGCCCCTAGGAGCGCCGCTCATACTATCACCGCGTATACCAACCGCCATACCGACTACGGCAGCGTCCATATTAAATGGATCGGCCGCGCAACAGTTGTTACCACCGCCCGAACCTCACGGTTTGATTTACACTCCGTTCACCGCTGATTACGCAAATTTCGCAGCCTTAACCGGATCGCCTTTGCTGACCGCCGAGTACCCAGGACCGGATCATTCGGGTGGGTTATTTGTTCGTTAAATATTCATACTACGTATTTAATTACGAGTCTATGTACATCTAGTACCTTTTCATAAAAAGGTATCGCTTACCTTTATACATACCCTTTTTTGAAATTAAATCGGTATGTGGAAGCTAAAGCACGTACCTTGGACGCCTTCGCAAGGTACTCTTTGAGTCGAAATCGACCTATGCAATAATTTAGCAGGTGCATTGAATTGTACCTCGTAATATTTCTTCTTTAACGTTATTAAGGCGACATGGTTGCGTTTTTATTTCTCTTCTTCTATTTCGATCGATATTTTTTTTAGCAAAACCCAACAGTGTTTTACAAGTTTCGTTTCTAATTAGTCGAATATCATAGATTAATTTTAATGGTATTTTTATTTAGCTAGATAGTCTTATTTCACGCGAGTTCACTTACTCGGTAGATACCTTAGCTACTCATCCAGTTGTAAGATTCGTTCGTATTCGAAATGCTTATAACTCGTGTGCCGATAATTCACTCACCCTAAGCGTTTTGATTTATTACGATTAACGATCTATTGTCACGTTATCGTGAATACACTGAATCGAGTTTTAATTACTCGGTTTAATAATCCGGCATCACTTACAAGCAGCTTTAACGAGTATACAGAAAAGCTTTGCTTTTTTATTGCACTAATTTTACCTACCTAGTTTTACTCCCCCCCCACTATGTCTACCTATGCAAATCAACAGTATTAACCCTTATTATAATTAACCCTGAATAGGCAGCTTTTCTATATAAAAGAGATGAATTTTCGATATCTTCTGAAATCCTATTATATTATTAAGCTTAGTAACTTAACTACGTAGAAATGTAAATACAAGTAATCAGTATTTTTTAATTAAGCTCGCTTTTGTTTAATGTATTATACATTATCTAATATTTTTTACGAAGCTTTCTAATATTTATTTTTTTTTTTTTGAAAATTAGTAAGTTCTTTAAAAAAAAAAACTCATCCAGTAATTTATTTCTCGCTCTCAAATTTTCCTATTGTCCTAATGAGTATTATTGTAACAAGTTCGATTACCTAACTTAATTATCTACGAATATTGTTTTTTCTCTCTCTTTCACTGTAAGCTTTAATAAGTTTAAATCTAGTCACAAAATGCGAATGTATTGCTTTATAAGTTCGACGAATAAGCTTCGAATATTTTTAATCTGATAAGCGTACAACTAACGGTGGAAATTAGCAAGTATGGTAGAAATGCTCAATATTTTTACTCGAATCGATGGATGTGTGGTTTGAGAGCGGTTTTTGCTGATAATTTTTTTCATTATTTTATTTTTGGGAAAGCTTTCTTGAATATTGCTTTGGTTAGGCAATATGTATTGTAGATGTGAATTTTAATTTTTTTTCAAATTTTTATACTGATGATTGGTAACTGTATTTTAGAAGGTTCGAAAAGAAATCAAAAATTGGTGCTTTGATTCAATTCCACCCCCCCCCCCCCCCCCCCCCCCTTCGTCTTTGCTCACTATATTTTGCCTTTGTTAGGTATGTGCTTATCTGGTTATTTTTTTACGGCTTCAAGCTTCTTTGCATCATTTTTAAATAATTAGGTTACCAAATTGAGGATATTCTAAAGTGGAATGTTCCATGATTTTTTAAATTTTTATGTACTTTTTTAAACAGATATTCAGTTTAATCTGTTTTTTTTTTCTTTGAATTAATTTATGTTCTTTAACTTGTCAATTTTTTTTAATGTTTGAAATGTAAAGACTGGAAGGAATTAATTAGAAAAATTGTGAAAAAATGATGACGATGAAATTAAAATTTTCTTTAAAAAAAAAGGATGTGCTGAATTTGAATTGAAAAACGTTTTGAAATCTAATTTCTTTTACTTGCTCAACTTTTATTTTTTCCCATTAGTTTTTAGCAGATTTTCGAGATTCGAAGATAAGAATTTTCATTTCTATGAACCGGTTCTCAAGTTATTCGCGATTGTAATTTTCAAAAGCCTCTAGCACCTAGAATAATGCAGTTAGGTGAAATATGCAAATAACCTTTTTGATAGTACTTGAGAAGGTGCACAAAAAATGTTCTATAAAATTTTCATTTTTATAAACCGGTTCTCGAGTTATTCCCGCTTGAAATTTTCAAAGGCCTCTAGCACCTGAAATAAAGCAGTTACTCGAAATGTGTAAATAACCTATTTTGATTATGCTCGAAAAGATGCACAAAAAATGTTATGTACAATTTTCACTTTTATGAACCGGTTCTCGAGTAATTCGATATTAAAATTTTTAAAAGCCCCTATCACCTAGAATAATACAGTTAGGTGAAATATGTAAATAATCTTTTTAGTAGCATTCAAAAAGATGCACAAAAAGTGTTATGAACAATTTTCATTTTTATGAACCGGTTCTCGAGTTATTCGCGATCGAAATTTTCAAAACCCTCTAGCACTTAGAATAATGCAGTTAAGTGAAATGTGTAAATAACCTTTTTGATAGTACTTGAGAAGGTGCACAAAAAAGTTCATATACAATTTTCTGTTTTATGAACCGGTTCTCGAGATATACGTGATGAAAAATTTCAAAACTTCATCACTGATGTACTCATTTCGTGAATTGACAAATAAATGCTTAGCTAAATTTGATTCAAAACTTAAGCAATGCCTATTTATCTACATACCTTTTTTTTTTTTTTTTTTTTTTTTTTTAAAAAAATGCCATAATATAAAATTTTTTGTGGATTTTTTTTTTTTTTTTTTTTTTTTTTAATAAAATGGCCTAATATGAAAATTTTTGTCGAATTTTTTTTGGTTAAAATTTTTTTTTTTTCAATTTTATAAAATGTATTCTATTTTTCATTTTTTTTTCTTTTCAATATTAGGGAATTGAGTCTCTAAAAAGAAAGCTGTCAATGTGCACTTGTTTAGTTGTCTAATTTTCATTTCCTTGTTGAATGTTCGGTTAATCTTGAAATGAAAAACTGATTCTGTGACTTTTTGTATGAATTTAATGAATTTTGATTTACAGGTTGGAATTCTATTACTATATTTCTATTACAATAATGAAATAATTATCCCAAAAGTACCTTTTAATCACACATCTATTCGAAATATGAGATATTATCTAAAAAACTGTACATTTGAGCATTATATTTTCAATTTAAATTGAGAAATTTATAGCAGATTTATGAAAATCCCAGTTCCAATGTCCAGTCGTGTCATTGATATTTTAATAAAATTGTAAAAATTGTATTTGAATTGGTCTGCATTGTTTCAGCAGATTATAATTGGTTTCAATGAAAAAAAAGTCATTGATTCGACCATCATCCTGAGAATGGTCCATGGTATGGATATTCGAATGAAAATGAATTCGTTTTTTTTTTATTTATTTATTATGTGGTAAATAAAATGAAATAACTTGATTTATTGTTACGTTGTTCAGTGTACAGTTTTTGAGCATTTTTACTGTTTTTTTTTTTTAAATGAAAATTTTTGTAGTGTAAGGTTATTGATATTAATTTTGCGAATAATGCACCACACACATATTTGCTCCGGCTTAGTCAAATTTTTTTCCAATAAAAAAGGTGCATGAGTTAGATTAAATTTTAACTCAATTTATCTGAAGCAGGTGGTTATGGAAAAATAACATTAACAGTGTAAATTTTAAGATTATGTATTAGAAAATAATACTTACCTATTATTGTATAATTTTTAAATTTTGTAATGGCTTTGAGCTAAAAACCCTTACATAATTTATATTATTTTATACGAAGATTTCGCCATCAGCTCTGACCAAAAAATTTTAAAAAATTGTGAACTTATTCCCATCACATGGACTAGTATTTTAATCAGCCACTTCGGTTAACGGATCATTTACGCTTACGCAGCTTAAATGATATAGCTCGATTTAAAAAAAATACCAGAAAATTGATAATTAATTACACGCTTAATTAAATTTCCGGCGAATTAACCGCGAACACATACTCAACACAGGACTATGACTAATCATAAAGAAAAAGTAACCAAAGAAGACGCCTTTTTATCTACTCCCTGAATTTTTCAATTAATTTACCTTACGTATTATTTTTGTATATTCAATAATAGTAATTTTTTTTAACACGGTTATTTTTTTTTTTTTATTATAACATGGTGTATTTTTTGTATGTCAGCGTGGTCCAACTAGGAAACCCGCGATTTGTAAAACGCGTTTAATCCACAACTAACTTTTCACCATTGCATATACCTCTGCTTGAAGCACTCGCGCAAACAAAATTAAAAAATGGAGAAATTTGATTTTTTTTTCACCTTTATTACTAGTACTGAGGAAAATTAAAAATCAACACGAAATAATAGAGAAGAATTAGACATTCATAACAAACTCTTTCTCTCGCCTCTGTTCTTATACCTTTCTTCTAGTTTTATTAACGGTTTTAACAAAGTTTTGCGCTATGAAAACGATTTTTACAACTACATGTGGAATAAAAAGCGAAAATTATTTTTCAGTCGTTATGAATGGCCCACAGCTGGAATACAAAATTCTTTCCGGCCCGCCTGCAGGAAGAAGTTGGACCACACTGTTATACGTATAAATGCGAAAATTTTAACCACCTTCTTCATGTAGTCTGTTATAATTTTACGTAACTAACAGGTGAATTTAAATGTCTTCTTTATAGTTGTACGCTTTTGTTTTTATTTTTCTTTTCGACTTTTTTTATTGTTATTTAAGTTTAAGCGGTAGTGACGGATTCTTTTGGGGAGAATGAAAGGGTTGGGAAGGAAATTTTATAGAGGATCCGAAGCTACTTCTTAATGTTAGTTTTTATTGTATTTGTATAACGGTTCGTGTACGATGATGGGAGATTCTGCATCGATAGATCGACGTTGGAGTCTGGAGTGTTGGACGAGTCGTTTTAGTAATTTTTATTTAAATGTTTGTGTAGTTTATATTTCTTTTTGATGTTGAAGATGTTTTTTTTTTTTAATTTAATGACGAGAATTTTTAGGGTGTTGGGATACGTGCAGAAATAGGTACAGATATTTTCATTTGAAAGAGAAATTCGTCAAGGAAATGACAACTAAGATAAGAATTCTTCAAAATTTAATTATAAAATTCAAAAAAACTCAAATTTCAAGAAGCGAAATCTAAAATTTTTTTGAATTATTGTATTAGGATTTCTTTTACTTTTGGCAAGAGGGCGGGGGGGGTGTTATTCGATTTATCTCGAATTTTTCTCAGTTAGTAGAAATTTGCCCAAATTTGCTTTAATGCCTCAAAAATTATATGAAAAATCGAAAAAACTGATATCGATTTTGATCAAATCCATGTTATCGAACCTGTATCGATTTTTGGACGATTATAATCTAACAGTAATCAACAACTCCGAAAGTATCCTTCATGGAGAATAAAAGACGCAGATTGGTCCACATATGCAGAATCGGTCACCATAAAATTTGACAACACCATCAAAGATGTCAATGCACTCAATGAAATAGTCACGAATGCAATCCTCCACGCCGCAACAAATTCTATTCCTAAAAACTCGACTCAAACTAACCGCCGACAAACGATCTGGTGGAACAACGAATGTAAAACAGCTATAAAAACGAAAAATAGGTTGCTATCAAAAGCTAAACGCCATCCAACTGAAGAAAACTTGAACAACTTCAAAATAGCACGTGCAACATGTCGTAGAATAATTCGAGAAGCAAAAACCAGTTGCTGGAGAAATTTCATTTCAACAATAAATGCATTCACTCCGATTTCAAAAATTTGGACCAAAATAAAAATGATATCTCAAAAAAATGTCTACAATAATATAACAGCCATAGAGTCTGGGCAAGAAATATTAGTTGAAAAAACAAAAATAGCGGCAGTCATGGCAGAACATTTCGGACAGATGTCCTCAAATAACATTTATGATCAGCAGTTCATCGCCCTCAAACAAATATCTGAACAAAACGGCATCCAATCATCTTCCAACAACTCTGAAGACTACAACGCGCCATTTACCAAACAAGAACTCAAAAATGCAGTTAGATCAATGAAATCCACAGCGCCGGGACCAGACACAATTCATATCGACATGATCAAAAAGCTACCAAATTCTGAAGCTGACAACATATTAGAATTTCTCAACATCGTTTGGATCTCAAACTGTATACCAGAAGCTTGGAAAAAAGCACATGTAATTCCTTTACTCAAACCAGGCAAAAATCCTTCCACAGTTAATAGTTACAGACCGATTTCATTAACAAACGTGCTATGCAAAGTACTCGAAAAGATGGTAAATAATAGGTTAAGATCCTTTTTAGAAAAGAAAAACCTATTGGATCCGATGCAATTTGGTTTTCGCTCGAAAAGAAGCACTTTAGATCATCTGGTCAAATTAGAACAAGAAATCTGCGATGGGTTTATAAACGATCAAGAAACATCACTAATCAGCTTCGATTTCGAAAAAGCTTTTGACCGCATTTGGCGCTACAAAATTCTACAACAACTCGCAAAATGGGGAATTAAAGG
>FIZU01005285.1:0-11866 GCA_900064475.1 Pseudococcus longispinus
CTGAAAATGAAACTGAAATGTAAAAACTGAAAACCGAAACTGAAATGTAAAAACCAAAAACCGAAAACTGAAAACCGAAACTGAAATATTTCGGTTTTTCCAACACTGCAAATTTCAAGAAAATAATGCCATTTTTCTATCTTTTTAATGGCTAAAGCTCATTCAATTTTAGAGGTATGCCAAAAATTATCAGCTCATTTTATGAAGCTCAAAAAGCTCAACAAAAATAATTCCTACAAAATTTTGCGTAACTTGAAAATTGAAGGAGTTATGAAATCTACAAATTTTCAAATGATTGTAGCTCCTTCAATTTTAGACTTAGGCAAGACACGAATATAACTCATTTTGTAGAGCTTGAAAAGTTCTACAAAACAGTTTCAAAAAAAATTCGCCTATTTATATTATCAGCGGAGTTACGGCATTTCGAAACATCTACAAGGACTAGTGCATAATTTTGTCCCTTCAAATCCGGGGATCAGCAAACATGCATACACTTATGTAATTTGAGTGTCTGCACCTCTGGTTTGAAGGCGGTGCACTGCTACCGGAACACCCTGTATATTGGTTACAAATACGTGTTTGATGTAGACTGTTTATTTATGGATGTAGTAGAAATGTCGAAAAGTGAAAGGAAAGTTTCGGTGTTGAAATTTCATTATTGTTCGAGAGGGATCTGGCGTTTTAAGAGAGTATCATCGATGGGTAGATATGGGAGAAGAGACGAGTGTATAAAGCATTACGCAGGTATCGAATAAAGATACACCTCATAGGTATCCGAGAATTGGAAAATTACTAAGCGCGTGTTTCAACTTATAGATACATGCGAGATATACGTATACGTTTATAGTTGAGTGCAAATAATATAGACACGCGACGGCGACGACGAAGATGGCGAGAGGGGGCGATGGCAATGGCGGGGAAATAAGGTAATCGTGTCGAAGGTATATTTTATCAGGGGTATGCGTGGTTCCCAAATGCGTGATAAAACATGACTAAAATTACACCGGCAGACAATTAGTAAAAAGCGGCTCGGCGGCGCGGCGTTGCGATAAAGAAAATGTATTGTGATATTGTACTCTATGGGTATACGGTGATATTTTCCCTGGTGTATGGAAGAGAGAAGGAAAAAAGTCTACTCAAGATTTATTGTATTCTAAGTATACAACGTTTGTAAAATATAAGAGGGAGAGATAACTGCGATACGTAAATTGGTATGGGTGGAATTTTGGTCGGATGACTTTTTTGAAATTTAGCGCCATGGCACGAGCAAGTTGCGAAGGATGCAAAGAATATGGCAACCGGAGCAAGCAATTTATTTCTTATTAAGCAGAAATCGACGAATAAGACATAAAAAGATTTATGCGCGGAGGTGGCAAGACGATGCGACCGAGAGATGTTCATTATAAAGTCTCCTTTCGGTGGGTTCAATTTTTTTTTTCACGAAGATGTTCTTCTTACGAGATGTAATTCCATGGTAACTGGGCCAATTAACGAGAGGCTCGAATCAGCGGTACATTAGTGGCTGGGTAGTGAAAAAAATGTCTTTGGAATTTCGCTGGCGTTTTTTCCTTCCTTTGGAGAAAAGTTTTTTTTATGGAAAATGCTGCCTTTGAATTTAAAAACTAGGGGTTTTCAATTATTGGGGTGTTTTTGGTTATATTGATGCGTAGAATATCGAGGTCATCTCAATGGAGATGGGATTTTTGAGGTGTAGTTTGCATTTCGCCGTGAGGTTTGATAGATCAATGCAACAATTGGTTCGTTAGTTGTAGAGTTTCTTGTGATTAAATTTGCAAAGTGCGTTTTGCAGTTCCACGTGTTCATTGCCAATTGTTGTTTCATTGAACTTTGGTTCGAATCGTTTGATGTATTTTTTTATCCTCTGTTAACAACATGTGGTTCTAAAAAATATATGACTCATATTGTTCGATTTGATATTCAACATCGTCAATCGGCACGAATTCTTTTCGCTTAGTTAAATCTTTATATGTACCCGTAACTACCTGGTCGTTCGGACTTCAATTACCTTCGTGATAACTAAGTTGAATTACACAGTCCTGCATTTTCTGTCTTTCAAATCACGTTTCTCTAAAAAACGAAAAAAATTAATAGAAATAAAATTTTAGAGCATAAAATTTCCTTCCCTCAGTGAACAATTAGTTTTTCTCTAGGAGGCCTAGTTTTCGATATATCTACCATGAAAAATCCTAATTCAATTTTTCAACTTTCGGTACCCAAGTTTTCCAGGAAGGAACTAATCGCCCCTTAGGAAAAGAAAATTTCACGCCCCATAATTTAGTTTCTATTCATTTTTTCGTAGGACCCCTAGTTTGCCAAAATATCAATTTTTCAAGTGAAAAATTAATATTGAAAAATACTGAATTTTTTTCCCTAGAAAAATTGAGTTTTGTGAAGTAGGGATAGGTGATGACTGATGAAGAAAAACTGATGTAAATTTTTCGAAATCAGAGTAAAAAAGTGGATCTGAAACACCTTTTGGTATAGATAAAAAAAAACTTGAGTTAGTTAGTATACACTTACCAGAAGATTCAAAATGCAAGTCTGTGATATGTAACTACTTATTTTAAATTAAAAATTTACTTTTCATCTCGAATACTTACCACGGACTTGGCAATGTTAATTTTTGATTGGAAAAATCGATTTTTTGGGCGAGAGGGGGGGGGGTCCTACGAAAAAAATGAATTGAAACAAAATTGTAGGATATAAAATTTCTTTTCACGAATGGGCGATTAGTTTTTTTTCTGGGGGCTTAGTTTTGTAAAATTTTGGTCAACTTTTTCTTTTTTTAGTACTTTTTAAAAGAGTTCTATTAAACTTACAGAGAAGCTAAATATTATCAAGGATCATTTATTGAAATTTTTTCAAAAATTTTTGAACATTAGGCCATAAAAAAAGTACCTTGCAACATATATTACTGGATTAGACTGGATAGGTATGTATTTGTACACCTGGGTGGGTCGTCTTTTGCTTTTTTTAGAAAGTTGTTAAGGGGGATCGAAAAAAAAGTTGCGAGGTGACGTGAAAAGACTGAGCATTTAACTTGAACCTACCTTTTGCGGATAGAGTTCCAAATTTGGAAATTTAAATTTTTTTGTGGGTAGTTATTCGTATTGTTACCAATGAAGAGTATAAAAAATCTAATTTTTTCTAAGGGAATTCAGATGATTTTCCATATAACCAAAATGGCTGTTTTTGAGAATATCTCGAAATTTAATTAAAAAACGTATTACGTACGATTTGATCGATATTACGGGACCAATTTTCTCTTCAGAAGGACATAAGATGAAGGGTTCTCAAATTGCTGTGAAATGACGTCAAATTGCAAGGTAATCTTGTGTAATGAAGAAAATTTGAGAACCCTTTAAAAGTAAAATGGTGTTAAGCTTCATCTTATGTGCATTTGGAGTGAAAATCGAACCCCTCAAATCGATCAAACAGTATCCCACGTAATTCGTTTTTTAAATTCAATTTAAAGATATTCTCAAAAACAAATTTTTTGGCCTTGTACAAATATCATCTGAATCTACTAAAAAAAATCCTGAAAATCGGTAAATTTTTTTCCACCCTTCTATGGCAAAAAATAATTAAAAAATTGAAATTGTTTTTGTTTAATCTTTGAAAATTCCAAAATTTTGAACTCAATCCACCAAATACTGGTTCAAGTCAGAGATCCACATTTTTTTCCACGTTTTCTTCATGTCATTTCATTAATTTTTCGACCGCCCTCCCCCCTCAACTTGACTCACCCTATTACATGTAGGTACTGCACCACTGGACCGATTTTCGTCCAAATTTGGTTACGATGTGGCTGATGTAATTTTCCTCAAGAATTACATGTATCATCGTGTCATGGAATGAATTTGTTATCTTGATGTGAAAACGAAAACTGAAAATGAGATTGGGGAAAAGTCCAGGCCCATCCACCAGCCCATGGACAGTAATTAAGTGCACGCCATCGTGTGAAAAAATTACTGTCCATGGGATGGTGGATCTGTCCAGGGCCTGGACCTTTTCCCCTGGAGCTTGAAACCGTCAAAATTGGAAAAAAATTTAAAACCAACCACATACAAGAGGTAAAAAATGAAAGATAAACAAATAATCTAATTTATTTTTTATTTAAAATTATATGTGTGCCGGATACAGTCAAAGTACCTATGTATCACAATAAATATGAATTAAGCGAAAAAAATCCATCTTATGTAGCTTCATTTAATTAATATCCTTCAAGTAGTTACACGTATATTTACGTATTAAACCCACCATGAAGATTTTTTTTCATTTTTATACTTTACAATGGATTACATAATTATCTAGTCCAAAATAAGTCAGAAATAACGTCTTTGATTTGTGTTTTTCAACAATGCTCAAGAAGTAAACTGGATATACATATAATAGGTGTAGTTTGCTTGAATATGAAATAACATGATATGGTGGCCTTAAAAGAAGAAAATAAAACTAATCAGCTTATTCAATTATGAATATAATTATGAGTCATCATTCGCCCCATCAATTTCCAGGTGATGTTTTTCTTATTGTAATCGTTACATTGGATTTACGAAGGTAGTCAACAGCAGAAGCTACTTCATTCACACCATTTTCAACGGCACTGCCAGTCCACTGAGCAGCGTCAGAGGCTCCTTGAACTACGCCATTCGCACCATCCTGAATCGCATTCCATACAGTACCAAAAATGTCGGCTTTAATCACTGAGATGCACAGTAGAGCAAAAACACAGTATAATAACCGCATAGCGAATGAACGATTGTAGAATAAACGAAAGACGAACAAATTAATGAAAATAAACCACGACTATAAAAGTAAATAACGCGTCTCAGAAATACTGTACGTAAATGAGAACAAAGGTCTGTCAACTGAATGGAATGGCACACGAATGCATTTTTTCTGTTGATCAGTTTCTAGTTACGTGCAAGGTGCATTGTTGAGGATGTTGAATTAAACAGGTGTCAAGAGGCGACTGAAATAAAAATCACGTTTGCGATAAGGATTAGTACATATCTACTAAACATACATAGTTGATGCGATTTCTATTCCAAAAACTAGAAAACTTCGTGACAATAAGGTCGTGAAGAAGTAGTGATTTTTGAAGGAAAAAAATTTTTCTTTCGACACCATGTGGAGGCTTTTTCCTGTTGTTGGCAAAAATTTTCTTTCAAGTTGAGAATATTTTTTTGGAGGACTATTTTCGAGTTATACTTACTACTAAATTTTATATTAAGTATTATGCAGATTTCAAGGGAAACGGGCGATGATTCGAGTAACAGAGATTGTCGAATTAAGAAAGCTCGAATTATCAGTGTCCCTCTGCGATAAGAAAATTATACGTGATAAATATAAAATCGTCGTGAAAGTAACCACACAGGGTCTTGTTTTCGGTAATTTTACAACCTGGCAAAACACAAAACGACGACGAAGAACACCAAAAAAAAGCCATTGATTTTGAAAAATAGCACAACATTTTTAGCAAAGACTCCAATTAAAAGTTTTTACTGCATCTGTAGGAAAAAAAACACAGCAGCAGAGAAAAAAAATAAGGTAAAAAAAATTTAGGCAAAAAAACCATGGTATAAAGAGAGAACAGGGAAGCAGCGAGTTGTCGAGTTTAACTGAAAAGAACAACTTTTCGCCGGTAAACGATATACCCTGTCGGATCCCTGTGGACGTCGAGTGCGCGTATTTTTTTGCCTGGAAAACTTTGCTGCCGAGAGAAAAGTCAATTTTTAAACTAAGTTGGAGGCGTCGTCGACGTCGTAGTCGCGGTAAAAGTAACGAAGGTTTAATATAAGAGTGTAAAATATATGTATATGTGACGACGAAAAAGTATACTAGAAGAAGGAATACTATATGCTAGTGCGAGTACACAATGTTGGAAGTTTTTTTTTCTCTGCTGAAAATAGCGTAATATCAGACGATATAAGGTGGCGGCGTCTTCTGTATTCGCACACAAAAGCAACACCTTGAAAGCAGATATTGGCACCTTAAAGTTTTGTAAATAAGTAAAGTTGTCGGTAAACAGCGCGAATTATGAAAGATACTTTTTGGCGCCTTTTCGTCTCTCTCTTCACCCCCTCCTAAGCCAGTTTCGTAGGTATTCAAATTACCTTACCATTTCGTATGTATCTCGTAGGTACTCGTAGGTATTTGGAATATCTAACTTAATGCGATATTTTTGTACGATGTTTTTTCATAAAGGGTACTTGGAGCGTGCCTTTGCTTTGTGAATTTCGCTCATGACTTTTCTTATCTTTGGCAACTTTTTGTTGTAAAATGTTACCGGGTGTACAGGGTGTTCCGGTAGTTGTGCATTGCCTTCAAACCAGAGATGCAGCTACCCAAACTACATAAGTGTATGCAAGTTTGCCGACATCAGAATTTGAAGGAACAAAATTATGTATTAGTCCTGGTAGATATTTCAAAACGTCGTAACCCCACTGATGATACAGATAGACAATTTTTTTTGAAACGCTCTTGTAGAACTTTTTAAGCTCTACAAAATGAGTTATATTCATGTCTTGCCTAAGTCTAAAATTGAAGGAGCTAGAATCATTTGAAAATTTAAAGATTTTATAACTCCTTCAATTTTCGAGTTATGCAAAATCTTGTGGGGATAATTTTTGTTGAGCTTTTTGAGCTCTACAAAATGAGCTGATAATTTTCAGCATAACTCTATAATTGAAGGAGCTACAGTTAATTTTTATTTTCAAAAATTTTTTCAAAATGGTCTCTCAAGTTTTCAATTTTGGAGTTGAGCAAAAGTTATTAGCTCATTTTGTAGATCTTGAAAAGTTTTACCTCTTCTCCTCCCCCCCATGGGCTGCCCTCTCCCATCGCGATTTCAAGCCAAAAAATGCTACCTCAACGAGTTTCTGATCGATTTTCATCAAACTTGATATGTGGGTACAGGTACTCGAAGAGAAAGTTGTGAAATTTTTTCAGAATTTTTCGACCCCTACAATGACCTTGAAATCGACTTTGAATACTTCAAATCCCCACAGGAAGCACAATATTGGTGCGAGCATGAAAAAAAAGTGATTTCTCAGTTTTCAGACCATTTTGCACTGCTCAAATTTTTTTTTTTGATTTTTGTCAGGAGGAAGGGGGTCATACTTAAATCTTCAAAAACCCGTCTCTTTAGTCCGTTTTTCTCCCTTACCCAAGGCATTTCTGATTGAAACATTTTTTTCTTGCAATAGGTATGTCATCAAATGACACCAAAATACGCCATCTGCAAGTTCTGCATTTAGATTAAATTCGTTCGGTTTTTTCCTTTTTCCAATATTCTTATGAAATCCCCGAATGTCGCCATTTTGGGAACTGACAACCTCCTCCAAAATGAGCTAGGAGTCTAAAATTCATATTTAAACTTGTTTCAAGTCGATATCCATCAAATATTGCAATTTCAGCAAAATCGAGAAACTTTAATTTTTTTGCTCTTTTTCGCAAGTTTATAGTATTTTTGATTTTGAAAAATTTCGCATGAAGTAAATTTAAAAAAAAATTTCGACCAGAAATGAATCAGTTAAGGGAAAAAACGGACTAAAAAGACGGTTTTTTTGAAGACTCATGTACGACCCCCTGGCAAAAATTGAAAAAAAATTCTGAGTCGTGCAAAATGGTCTGAAAAATGAGGAAATACTCGTAATTTTTTTTTGTGCCCAAACTAAAATTGTTTGCGCCCTCTCTGAAGTTTTGAAAGTCAATTTCAAGGTCATTGTACAGGTTGGAAAAATCTGAAAAAATTTCACAACGTTCCCCTTGAGTACCTGTACCAACATACCCAATTTGATGAAAATCTATCGGAAATTCGCTGAGATAGCATTTTTTAGCTTAAAATCAATAATGGAGGGGGGGGGCAAGCTCACAGGAATGAGGTGGAGTTGTCCACAAGCTCTAAAATTGTATTTTACGATAACAAATCGGAAGCCATGAAAAAAATTTGAAATTCGACCAGAGGCCGATTGACCCTCTTACCACACCAGAGCCTTTGCCTATCAATATTATCAACGGAGTTACGACGTTTTGAAACATCTAGCAAGACTAGTGCAAAACTATGCATACACTAATGTAGTCTGGGTAGCTGCATCTCTGGTTTGAAGGCGGTGCACTACTATTGGAACACCTTGTATTGCATCAAGATGTTTGATATATGAACGCTAATCGAGGTATATTTCATGGAAGTAGGTTATTTGACTTTTGGAATTCGTCAATTAGAGGAATTAAAATCGATTCTTTAGTTTTCTCTTTTGTTGTTTGCACAAACAGAATTGAAAACGTAGTTTGAAAAAGGAGAAAACGAATGAAAAGCGGAAGACTGTCGAGGATTGCAGGGTAAAGGGGGTAGATGCCCGACTGGTTGAATTTCGCTGCGAATTTATTACTGCCGGCCTTATGATTCGAAGACGACTATTTTTACCGTCGCGTGAGAAACGAGCGAGCCGTCAGAAAAGGACAAAAATTTATTTTAAAGATAAGAACAACGAAAACGTCGAGCTTGGTGATAAACAGCTGAAGGGACGAGCAGGGACTCGAGAAGAGATCGTGCTCGCGTCGTCGCCTCCTTATTTCGGATAAGAAGCTGAAAAGCGGTTTTTGAATTTAAAAATAGCATAAATGAGAAAATGTAATTTTTTCAAAGTACCTGCATCGCGAAGAAAAAGAAGGAAGGGAGTTGTCTACGAGTGGTTTTTGGTTGCTGCGAATAAGTACGGGAGGGTAGGAAAGGGCTGAAACGAGGCGAACAATAAATCAACGTTTTAATCATAAGATAAAAAGCGTATTAATAGTTAATACTCATATCTTGCGGCGAATAAATTAGGATTACGATGTGCTCGTGGATATCTGCGTTGCTGTAGGAAAAATTTAAAACCACCGATGTAGATTTGCATTTCCAAGTCGAATGATGTGCTGAGATCGGTGGATAGGGGCGGACGACGACAATAATTAAATTCTCGTAGAAGATTTTCGATGACTTTGAAGGCGTCGTGGCGTGAAAAAAAATTATTTTTAAAACGACGCCGATATGTTTCGCGAGGGTTTCTTATTGTTATTTAAATGACGGATTTTTCGGCGTAGGGGAAAAATACGTGAAACGAGGTTCTCTCGTTGGGAATTTATAACTAAGTTTAAGTGGTGTTTTTCCTTGATTTTTTTTTGTTTTCGCGAAATCGAATAATCCCCTCGTGCCCCCTTTGTAATTGCTGTCACGTAAATGCCTCCTCCAAATGTATTAGCGTCTAATTAGAAAAAGTTTCGGAATTTTTGGTAAAAAGTTTTTTCCGTCGCGATGAGTAAAATGTAAGATTTATTGGGTGGATTTTCTCGTATCGAATGGAAATTCTATACCGAAGCATGGGTTTCTATTTTTGTGTTGGTTTTATTCCAGGAGCCAATCTTAATTCGAGATATTGCGGTGTTTTTTTTCGAGCTGCCGAGAAGAATGGAAATTTCCCAGATTGAAATCGAAGCCAACGATCCTGTTTGTGTCATCTGGTTGAAGTTCAGGTAAGATTCCAATAGTTTTCATTAATCTATCGTAAGCAGCAGAAAAAAAAAGTTGTAAAATTAGAATTAGTTATATGGAATTTTTGAGAATGTAGAGCTATCGAGAACTTTTCTCGAAAACCCCGATTACCATGTATTTTAAAAATTTATTAGACGTCGTGATGACGTTTAAATGGAATTGTGAAGATTAGACGTGAAGTGATAGTCACCTACAAAATAATCCAAGATTTTAATACTGGCATTAAACTTCTCAAACAGTAGTTAAACTTCTATCGCGTTGGTTGATTTTTTACTTCGCCTTAAGGAAAATTTGGATAGACTTGTTGGAAAAGTGCGTATCTTGTGTGGAATAAAAACGCCAGCTTTTCACTCGACGAGTCGAAAGTTTGAAGCGGTTTGACAGTTCGTTACGACGATGTAGTTTTAATGTGGAAATACCTTGATACGAGTTTTTTTTCCTGGTTAACTGGGAAGGGATGAAGAATGGAAGTAAAGTGGTGAATTTGGTTAAAAGGTGAAAAGTTGAGTTGGAATTTTCATAATGTAGCGAAAAAAATAACCTAGAAATTTAAATATGTACTTACTTGGCGACGTTCCAAAAACAAACAATTGAAAAAAATTTGAAAAATGAGATGTCTGTATCCTTGGTCTTGTAAAAAATTACCCGATGACGTGAAATTTTTATAACAATTTTTTTTTACCAATTTCATTATTTTGATTATTTTGGTTGTGTCAGAGTTCCTATTTTTACAGCGTCTCAAACGAGTTTCCTCGAGGAATGGGAATTCAATCAAATGGAAATATATTGAAAAGTTTGTCAAAAAAAAGGACTTGGTTATTTTCATTGGATTTCCAATTCCAATAAATTTTCCCTTGTGTGATGAGGGGGGCAACAATTTTTTTCTGACTCTAAAATGGTAAGGTCTTTTGAAAAATTGAAAAAACATAGATATCATTTTTTATTTAATTTATCAATACTGCCATTACGATTTCAAAACTAGAAAATTTGTCATTTTTATTTCCGTATAATTTTGGAAAAATACTACCAATCAATAAAATCCAAAGAATTTTTTGAAATTGAAAATTGTACATGTTTGTGAGTCATTTTGTATCATAATCATACGCCAATTTACAAATTAAGGATCCTACAAAAATATGGAGTACCTACTTTGATCAGTGCAAAAAAAAAACACGACCACCGACGACAAAGTAACACTACATTTTTACGTAAGAATACGAGTAGTAGGGGAAATACTAGTATCATGGCTGGTAAGAGCATCCATCATCGATAAAATTTTCGCACCGTGATGGTTTATAGCCATTGAGAACAAGGGGAAAGAGACACTGAGAGAGCGTACGTGCTCATTGAAAAAAATAAGGACACTGGTACAGAGCGAGCGCACCGTGAAAAATATCTCACATTCGTGTACTAGAAAAAAAGAAAGAAAAAGTAGAGAGATTTCGGCGTGTGGAAAACGTTTGTACAAGGTAGTCTCCGCGTGTCTAACCCTAGTCAGCTTTGTCGCTCTTCTATACTCTCTTATGTGTGTCGGTAGTAGAAGGAATATGCCGGTTTTGGCTCAGGATAGTGTTCAGGCATACTTATCTAATTTGGAGCTCGGGATTCGAGAACAAATATTTTTACAGGATCTTTTCGTGTTCACCAGTGGAAAAAAGTAACATTTTTTTTACTTCTGTGAAGATAGAAAAAGTTACAAATAAAAACACAAAAAAAATCAATTTTCTCTTTGGTTCCAAAAAAACAAAAAAGTAATGCAATTTTTTTTTACTTTTTCTGATTGGACCTCTAAAACCCTCCAGCTCTGGGTCAACAATGCCTGGCGGTTTCCATTAGTCCTTCGGATTAGGTATACTCGTAGTTTGATCACATGACCAACCACATAATCGTATTTGCTGAAGGTAACGACAGTCTCTCCAAAAATTGACAACCCAGTTCTTCAATAATGACTTTTTGTTTCTGAAAAAAATTAACAAAAAATTGTATACTTCGTTACGTTTATATTCGTTTTAAAAGCTCCATTTTTCCAAGTCAGTTTCTTACGTACCCAACATAAGTGACTCCTCTTTTAAGAAAAAAATATTTAAAAATCGTTATTTTTAAAATTTGTCTGACATATCTAATGTCTAAAAGTCAAGTGTGATAAAATGTCTAAAAATCATCATCAAAGAATTGGACAATTAAGATGGGTAATTAAGATAAACAATTTGAAAAAAAATTAATTGTTTGTCTGACAAAATGTCTAGGTCAGTGTTATCTTTGAAATTTTCTAAGTTCAAAAAGTCAACGGAAATCGAAAAAATTTTC
>FIZU01005293.1:0-23054 GCA_900064475.1 Pseudococcus longispinus
TCATGGGGGTTTTAGACCATAAGGACCAACTTCCACTGGATAATTTAAAATTCGGTGTCCAGGGCCAAATCGCCCCTATAAACCTAGTTGTGCTCTTTGAATGTTTCCTCATCTGAAATGTTAATGAATTTCTTTTTGAAATATTCTTCTCCAACATGAGTTAAAAGTAGCACTTCAATTTTGAAATTAGGTAAAAACATCATTAAAAAAGAATTTGTTCATTTTTGGGGGAATTACCTATTTCTACAATTAAAAATATTTTTTTACTCATTTCAAAAAATAATTTACCCCTTCAGTTTTGAAGTTATGCATTATGTTCGTCTGGAGTTTTTTTTGTACCCAAATCGCCTGAATTGACGAACATTCACCAGAAATCTCGTATCACTTATTTTGAAAAATATTTATATTGATTGGATTTCTTTTCTAGACATTAATCGACGAAATGAAAGCTCGAGAAGCCAAATCAGAACTACTACGATCCGGAGGCGAACAATTGATCGCCGCGAAACACCCTTCATCCGACGATATCCAATCTCGAATCAAAAGTCTACAACAACACTGGAAAGTTCTCCGAGAACTGGCCGACAACAGACGAAAACAGCTCGAAGAGGCAATGGAAGCTTACCAGGTACATTTTTACAACCCCCAATCGAAATCTAAGATCCACTTTGGACTTTTAAAATAACGTTGAAAAAATTTACAGTTTTACGCGGATGCCAACGAAGCCGAATCTTGGCTCAACGAACGACTAACGTTAGTCAACTCGAAAGATTACGGTGAAGACGAACCCACCGCTCAATCACTTCTTCAAAGACATCGTGATCTTTTCGGCGAACTGAAAGCTTACCAAGGAGACGTTCAATCATTGAACTCTCAAGCCGAAAGACTGATGACTCTCGGCATATCTAGTCTGCAAGTATGTGACGTCTTTGTCGCTCTCGAGAGTGAAATTTGCTAATGTAGATTCAATTTTTAATATTCATCGCGATTCGCACAGCTAACCGGTGAATCAGCAGTACCTGAAAACTTGGAACCTGTCGAAGAATGGGTGAACGAAACGCAACTAGTACCGCAACAAGTCTGGGAAGAAGAACCGGTCGAACGGATCGAATATAGGACTGTAATGGAAGAACGACAAGTACCACAAGTCAAAAGTTTATATCCATTTAGTGGTCAAGGAATGCTTATGGTTAAAGGAGAAGTAAGAGAGAACCTTATAATAATGATAATCTGTCATACGACCATATACGCTAATACCACTCGTACAGGTGATGTTTCTTTTAAACAAAACTAATCAAGACTGGTGGAGTGTACGAAAGGCCAATGGTCAAGATGGATTTGTTCCTGCTAATTACGTCCGTGAAATTGAACCCAAAGTTATGCAAGTAGCTGTCCGTAAACCTGAGCATATTACTACCATGAAACGAGTACTTAAAACCAAACTTGTCAAACAAGTTGTCCCCGTTAAGAAAACTATCACTAGAAAATCAAACAGTGAGTGAATTTATTTTTATTCTATCAAATAAATTCGCACTTGGCAATAAATTAAATTTTTTATAGATAAAAAGAAGCCCGTTATTGATGACAGTTTGAACGTTGACAAGCGGATTAAGAAAATTAATGCTACTTATACTCAGCTGCTAGATTTAGCACAAGTGAGTTTCTATTTTAATATCTGGTATTGTAGTTTATGGAGTTATTCATTATTTATTTTTTGCCAATAGAAAAGACATACTCTGCTCGAAGACTCGATCCGTTTATTCGGATTTTATCGCGAATGCGAAGATTTCGAAAAATGGATCAAAGACAAAGAGAAATTATTACGATCGGAAGATAAAAATGATTCGGTTGAAACAGCTAAACGAAAATACGAGGTATATTGGTCTCAATTTTCCCTCTAAATAGATACCTGAGAAGGGAACTAATGATTTGTTATACTTTCGGCAGAAATTCTTGACCGATTTATCGGCCAGTAATAAACGTATCGAAGCTTTGGACGCAGCTGTCGATGATTTTTCAAAACGAGGTCACAGCCAGTTGGAAAAAGTGAAAGCTAAACAGAAACAAATTCATCAAATGTGGGATCACTTGAATTGGATGAAGGCTCAAAAAGAACGTAATTTGGAAGGTGCCTCGAGGTAAGCTTCATTTCGAAAATAACTCCTAAAACATTTCTTCAATTGAGTTCCTAATCGTGTAATTTTTTCCAGCGTTGAATTCTTCCATCGCACCTGCGACGAAGCCAAAGACTGGATGATCGAAAAAATGAACCAGCTCGATATCGCCGAACTAGGAGCCGACCTGAAAACCGTGCAGGCTTTGCAGCGTCGTCATCAAAACCTAGAACGAGAATTAGCACCGGTCGAGGAAAAAGTCAATCGCGTGAATTTATTAGCAAATTCGGTAAAATCTTCGTATCCGAACGAAAAAGGAAACGTTAACGCGAGACTGAAGGAAATACAAGATTTGTGGGATAAAGTAAAAACCAAAGCTGTGGAACGTCGGTCACGTTTAGAGAACGCCGTTGGTCATCAAATATTCATGAACAGTTCGAAAAATTTACTCAATTGGGTATCAACCGTGAAAGACGCCCTGAACGCTGATGAAACCGCCAGAGACGTCGTGACCGCCGAATCGCTGCTGAAAAAGCATCAAGAATTGTACGACGATATTAATGCTCATCAGGATGAATTCTCCGAAGTTGAGAAACTAGGTGCTCAATTATTGCAAAGAAATCCTGCCTTGAAAGATGTCAAAGAAAGGATCGCATGGTTGAATGCAGAACAACAGGCTGTAATGAGGGGATGGAATGAAAAAGGAGATTGGCTGAAGCAGTGTTTGGATTTACAAATACTCAATAAAGAAGCCGATCATATTGATGCTACTACATCGAGTCACGAAGCCTTTTTGGAGTTCACTGATTTAGGAGTAAGTTGGAAATTTCGAATGTTTGTCTCAAAAATGAAATAGTGAGATTAATGGAGAATATATTTTCAGGGATCCATCGATGATGTCGAAACATTACTCAAAAGACACGAAGATTTTGAAAACACTTTGTATGCTCAGGACGAAAGACTGAAATTATTCAGTGAAATGGCCGATAGGTTGATTTCCGCCGGACATTACGATAGTAAAGGGTAAGTCGAGGTTTGATAAGATTTTTAAACGTGTTGATTTGTGTATTTATCAGCTTCGTATTTTTTTTTTTTTTAGTATCGATGAAAGAAGATTGAACGTTTTGAATCGCCGAAAAGCAGTCAAAGAATCGGCAGCGAAAAGAAGAGTCGCATTGACTGCTTCTCGTAACTTCCAATGCTTCAGAGCTGACGTAGATGACCTAAATTGTTGGCTTGCTGATAAATTAAAGACTGCCGGAGATGAATCATACAGGGATTTGAGCAATATCGAACGAAAACTTCAGAAACACGAAGCTTTCGAAAGAGAACTTCGAGCCAACGAGGGTCAACTTCGATCAATTAATAAAGTACGAATATTTGATAAATTATTTTTGTAATGAGAATGCAATTCTAAAACATTCTAATAATTTTTTTAGGCTGGTCAAACCCTGGTATCGGAAGGAAATTATCGAAAAGCCGAAGTCAAAGAAATATTAAACGATTTGAATAAAACTTGGAGCAAACTAGTAGACCTGTGTATGGAAAAAGGACGCAGATTGCGGCAAGCTTCTGCTCAGCATACTTATAATCGTACTCTGGAAGATGCGAAATTGAAATTGGACGAATTCGAAAAGAATTTACAATCGACTCAAGTCGGAACTGACCTAAGACATTGTAAACAATTGTTGAAAAAACATCAAGTAAGGAGCGAAAATATCCTCATTACTAAATTTCGTATTTTAAACAAATTCATAACTTTTTAAAATTATTTTTTCAGGTCACAGAAGCCGAAATAAAACAATGGCAGCAGAAAGTCGATGATCTGATGACAGTCGGTCAAGAAATGGCTCAAGAAGGTCATTTCGACGCGAACAATATATTAAAAGCTAGCAAAGAATGTCGAGACAAGTACGAAGATTCTTATATTCTTATTGCTTTCGTAAATTCGATGTTATAATCTCTAAATATTTTTTGTGCAGATTTACCACTTTAAAAGAACCATTGAAACTACGCCAAGAAGCTCTTCAAGAAGCCCTTCGCTTCCATAAATTTGGCTTCGAGTTGGAAACCGAGCTCGGTTGGATTAGAGAACATTTACCATTAGCATCTTCGGAGGTTCTCGGAAATAATCTATACCAAGCCCAATCGCTGCATAAAAAGCATAAAAAATTAGAAGCCGAGATACGTGGTCATCAGCAAATGATTGATAAAACACTTGCTTCTGGTGAAGCTCTGATTCATCAGAAACATCCAGAAACCAAACAAGTATGCCGATTAAGGATTCTCATTTGAATTCGTTGACTGAATACTGATCGATTTGATTCTTTTTTAGGTGACATCGCTATGTACTGGGTTACAAGACGCTTGGCAAGACTTGAAAATGAAAGCTTCAGAACGTAGTCGTAAATTAGATTTATCTTTGAAAGCCCAACAATTTTTCTTCGAAGCTAATGAAGTTGAAAGTTGGCTGACGGAGAAAAACGATATTTTAAAGTCTACCGATTACGGTCGTGATCGAGATGCCGCCTCTAAATTGCTGACCAAGCACAAGGTAAATTGGTTCTTCGTAAAAATCACAAATAATTTGAAAATCAAATACTTACAAGGAATTCTTCAGGCTTTGGAACTCGAATTGGATACATATTCTGGAATTATCAATGAAATGGGACACGTAGCTGGTGCTATGATCAACTCGAAGCATCCGGATTGGAAAGCTATCGCTAGTAAACAACAAGCTATCACTCAACAATTGAAAAACTTACAGAAATTGGCTGGTACCAGGCAGCAAAATCTCATGGATAGTATATGCCGGTAAAAATCATATGATTTGTCACCTCCCTCCCCCAAAACATAATGAATTTTTGAAAATTAATTTCCTAAAATATTTTCAGACACGAATATATGAGCGAAAGTGATGAACTAGAGCAATGGATTAAAGAAAATATGCAAGTTGCCGCCTCTGAAGATTATGGCCAAGATTACGAACATCTACAGGTGTTTATTTTAATTTTTTTTACTTTTGCTGCCTCGTAAAATGTACTCAATTCATTAAAAAATTATTTTTCAGCTGTTACAAAATAAATTCGACGATTTGAAACATCGTGTTGAAGCCGGCGCTGACAGATTTAATCAATGCGAAGAACTGGCAAAGAAATTAATCTCCAGTGAATCGCCTCACACTGCGATAATTGAAAAAAGACAAGAACAGCTGAGAGAATCATGGAAACAACTGTTGCATATGCTCGAAAGTCGCGAACAAAGACTGAATGCGGCCGGAGAAATCCACAGATTCCATCGTGATGTCGCCGATGCCTTATCTAGAACTCACGATAAAGACGCTGCCATCTCGGATGACTTAGGTCGAGATTTGAATTCTGTTTTGACTTTGATCCGTAAACACGAAGGGTTTGAGAATGATTTAGTCGCTTTGGAAGCTCAGCTTCAGGTAAGAATGGACATAAAAAGCTCTTAACCGGCCAAAATTACTCGGATAGTCGTGAATTGTGGTTTAATTGAGAAAATATTTCAGATATTGGTCGAAGATGCTGTACGATTGCAGTCATTATACCCTGGTAACAATGCCAGCCATATTGCTAATCAACAAAATATCGTAGTTAGCAGTTGGACAGCTTTACAAGAACGATCAGCTCATAGAAGAGAAGCATTACAAGCCAGTTGCGATTTACATAGGTTTTTAGCTCAGGTACGTGAACTAGATGATTAAAAAATGATGAGATTTTATCTCAAGTACTATATTAATGAGGATTTTTTAGGTACGAGACTTGATTAACTGGGCTAGTGGCTTGAGAGCTGCAATGATGACAGAAGAGAAAGTCCGAGATGCTGCCAGTGCTCAGATACTCAAGGCTGAGCATGAAGCCACCAAGGCTGAAATCGAAGCTCGTGAGAATAGCTTTAAATCTGTGATCGAACTAGGAGAAGCTTTAGTTCAAGGTGGACATTATGCTGCTCCTGTAAGTATCTGTCTGTAATTAAAGGTAATTTTCAAGTTTGCTGCGGATTATTTATTGGAAAATTTTCATCTGTGAAGGAAATACAAGAAAAATTCAATCATTTATTAGAAGAAAGACAATCACTGCATACCGCATGGCAGCATAAAAAAGTTCATTTAGACCAATTAATTGATTTGCACTTTTTCCTTCGAGATGCCAAACAAATCGATACACTCTGTGGAGCACAAGAAGCTGCGTTATCGTCCAGTGAATTCGGTACGTTTAAAATCAATTTGAAAATTTTCTCAATAATTCATCAACTTATTACGAAACAATTTTCCCTTCAGGCACATCTGTCGACGAAGTATCAGTGTTAGTGAAAAAGCACAGCGATTTCGAAAAATTAATGGCAACTCAAGAAGAAAAAGTCGTTCAGTTACAAGAACACGGAGACAAATTACTGGCGCAGAATCACTTCGAAAGCGCCCTCATTGGTAAAAGAATGTCTGAAGTTATTGCTCGTCGAGAACATGTCAAAGAATTGTGCCATCTTAGAAAAATAAGACTGGAAGATTCCTTATTACATGCTCAATTCACCAGAGATGTCGCTGAGGTATTTATTTCAACCATGTTGATCCAAAATTTCTCGATATTTCGAAATATTCATCATTTTTCTTCTTAGGCTGTGTCATGGATAGACGAAAAAAGCAAGAAATTGGAAAAAGAAGTTGGTAAAACTGAAGTTACCAGTTTAGAAGATAAAATTAAGAAATTACAGAAACACCAAGCTTTCCAAGCTGAATTAGTTGCTCATGAAGGAAAAATCAAAAGTATTCAACGAAATGGTACGAATATTTTTGTTTTGTTGAATTTTTCGGAATTGGGAAAGATTTTAATTTTAATTCTTTTTTCAAAGGCGAAGTATTACTGGCTAAAAAGCACAAAGCTTCTCGAGAAATTAAATCTCAGTTGGAACATTTATTAACGTTATGGAGAAATTTATTGCAAGAGTCTAACAATAGAGGACGTGGATTGGAAGAGGCCCAAGATATACTGGAATTTAATAACCAAGTCGATAAAATCGAATCATGGATGAGAGATAAGGTAAGTTTAGAGTTTCGGTGAAAAAACTACATTTTTTTTCTGCAATCTATAAATCTTTTTTTTTTTTGTTTCGCAGGAAGTCATGGTTCAAGCTGGAGACATGGGTCGTGATTACGAACATTGTTTAGCTCTTCAGAAAAAATTAGACGATGTAGATCGTGTTGATGATTCGAGAATCAAAGCCATAAACGCATTAGCCGATAAACTCATTAGACAGGGAAGAAGTGACTCTCGTAGTATTCATCAACGTCGTGAAAATTTCAATGCCAAGTATGATTCTATTCTGATAAATCATTCAATTAAACCCCAAGGAGCGTAAAATAAAACTTTTTTTTTACAGATGGCGAGCACTACAAGGAGCTTTGAGCGAATACAAAGAACACTTAGCCGGAGCCTTGGAAATACACGCTTTCAATCGCGATATCGACGATACAGCTCAACGAGTCGGTGAAAAGGCCAATGTTCTGTCATCCGAAGACACTGGACGAGATCTGGCTGCCGTCGAGTCATTGCAGAGGAAACAGGAAGCTTTGGAAAGAGATATGACCGCAATTGAGGGAAAATTGAAGGTAATTTAATTGGTTAATTCGCGAATTTCAAGAATTATTTGATATTATTTTACGAATAACGTAGGAACACGACTTGGAGTGTCGAAAACTGGTTCAAAAATACCCAGATATGTCATCTCCGATCCGAGCTAAATTATCAGAATTACAAGAAGCCTGGAGAAATCTTCAGACTTTATCACGTAGCCGAAAAGATGCCTTGAATATGGCTCATACTAATCATAAATTTATCGCCGATTTGAAAGAATTGGAGATTTGGGTGGCCGATACTATTAAAAAAATGGACTCTTCGGAATTACCTACCAACATTGCCGAAGCTAAAGCAGCTCTGGAGTTGCATCATGAACGTAAAGTGAGTGTATAAAAATCTCATGACATTCGTCAGTAATTCATTCACCATGAAAAATACTAATTGTGATCTGTTCACAGGCTGAAATCGACGGTCGTCAAGAATCCTTCAAAATCCTAAAAGAAGCTGGTCTTAAACTAACTCCGGTTCGTAAAGACGAACTTAATCATTTAGAGGAACTTCGACGAACCTTGAATTCAGCTTGGGAAGAACGTAAAACAAAACTGAATCAAGCATTGCAATGGCAATTATTCAAAGAACAAGCTGAACAAGCAGAAAGTTGGCTGGCCAGTAAAGAAGCTTTCTTAAATAATGATGATCTTGGCGTAAGTATAAAATTCAGATTTTTTACAAAAAAAATTACTCGAGTGTTGAAATTGAACCTCTCGTTTTGTTCCAGGAATCACTCTCCGGCGTCGAAATTTTACTCAGAAAACACGAAACTTTCGAAAAAACGGTCACAGCTCAACTGAGCAGAATCGACGACTTGGAAAAATTTGCCATGGAAATTCTAGCCGACCACCATTACAACAGCACCGGTATTCAGAATAAATTACAGAGTGTTTGCAGCCGACGAGATAAACTCAAAGAGAGCAGCGCTGCCCGTCGTAAACGTCTCAACGATTCGAAACAATTGCAGCTCTTCCTTCGAAACATGTACGAAGTCGAGGGTTGGCTCATTCAAAAACAACAAATCGCCGGCGATGAAAGCTATCGAGATCCTACCAATTTGCAAAGTAAAATTCAAAAGCACGCTGCTTTCGAATCTGAGTTGATTGCCAATCGTAACAGACTAAACGCGGTTACCGCCGAAGGCGAAAGTTTAATCAGCGCTGGCCATTTTGCCGGACCCGAAATACGCGCTAGATTGGATAAATTAGAGACTGAGTGGAGAAAGTTGCAAGAAGCCAGTGCTTTGAAGAGGGAAAGACTCAATGATGCTTATCAAGTGAGTTTTCTCGGTTTTAAAATGGAGTTTTGGATGAACGAATGTTTGATTTTGTGATTTTTTTTCCAGGCAATGGTATTTAGTCGAACTTTGGAAGACCTCGAAGCATGGATTGAAGAAGTCGAAGCTCAACTTCAGTCTGAAGATCATGGCAAAGATTTATCCAGCGTTGCTAATTTATTAAAAAGACATTCTTTGTTGGAAAATGACGTCCATAGCCATGGCGAAGCTTGTCAGCAGTTGAAAGACACAGCAGCCACATTCCAAACCTCCAATCATTTTATGAAAGATGAAATCCAAGAACGGGCTAATTCTGTTATTACAAGGTAGGTTAATTTCTCCACTGTTGCGAATAATTAAACTCGAAAAAATATATTTTCCAAACGATTCTTTGGTTTCGAATCAAATGAGATTAATCCTTGAATGATGAAAATTGCTGTATTTAGGTATCATTCCCTCCAAGAACCGATGCAAATCCGTAGAGATAGTTTGGAAGATGCCCTGCTCTTATACCAGTTCTCTCGCGATATCGAAGATGAATTGCAATGGCTCGCTGAAAAAGAGCCATTTGCTGCATCTTCGGATTATGGAACTAGTTTAAATACGGTTCAAAAATTGCAGAAAAAACAACAAGTAACGATAATCTATATTTTGGATCATTTTTGATCTTCACGTAAAACATTTATGGTCAATTTATGATTTTTTTTTGTTTCTAAGGCTTTGGAGGCTGAATTACTTTCTCACGAACCGGTCATAAACGCTTTATCTAGTCGAGCTCAGCAAATGATGCGAAGTGGACACTTCGCCTCTCAAAGAATTGATACTTTGTTGAGCGATGTAATGGAGAAATTCGCCCATATCAAGGAATTAACCAATACGAGAAAACACAAGCTTCTCGATGCTTTGGAATCACAAATGGTAAATTTTATTCATTAATGAAGTTCATCGAAGGTATTTTTTGTAACTTTGTTGTATTTAAATCGTAGTTTTTCGACGAAGCAAATGAAGCTAAAGTGTGGTTGAAAGAAAAACGACCTATAATCACTTCATTAGATTATGGAAAAGATGAAGATTCTGTACAATCTCTGATTAAAAAATTAGAAGCAGTCGAAAGGGAATTGAGCGCTTTCCAGCATACAGTCGGACGATTATCCAGTCTAAGTCAATCTTTAGTCGACAGGTCGCATTTCGATAGTAAAAATATTACTAAAATGCAGGTAAATATTATTTCATCATTATCTCTAAATTTTTATTTGTATTTTCATTAGGGTGTCCATTATTTTAAAAATTTTTGAGTTTGGGAGACTGAACTTCCTAGATCTCTTCTCTATCACGTAAAACTAATCTCAACATTTTTTCAAATTTTTTGAACAAAATTAAACCGGCGTCCACGAGCATCAAAGTTCAGCATGAGATTCGCTTAAGGATTTTACGTTGAACACTTCATTTCTGAAAAACACCATTTTAAAATAAACTCTCAATATCGCAATTAAATATATTAAAAGTAGATGAAATTCCAAACATTTTCGCGCGAAAAAAAATTCCAAGTTGAAAATTGAATTTTTGGCAGGGGTTCGAAAATTATGGAATTTTTAAAATGATATGATTTATTTTTTCTAAAGGTAGATTGTTCTTTTTTTAAACATTTTTCATTATTTTCTTCACTTTTTTTTATCCAAACTTGAGAATTAAATTCTTGGCAGGGGTTCGAAAAATGAGAGATTTTCCAAAGTAATGCTTTTTCTAAAATTTGTTGGCATTAATTTTTTTAATCATTTTTTTCAAACTTTTTTGTTCAAACAAAATTCAAATTGAAATTTTTTTGACAGGGGTTCGAAAAATGTGGAACTAAAGTGAAGTATTTTCCAAAATTTGTCAGCATTATTTTTTCAATCATTTTTTTCTCACTTTCTTGTTAAAAAATTCAAATTGAAAATTGATTTTAGCAGGAGTGCGAAAAATAAGAAATTTTGCAAGTTCAATTTGTTTTTCGCTGCGTGCGAGAACATCGAAAAATTATTTTCCCCGATTAATCGAAAAAAGTGTTAGAAAATGAGTGTTAGATTTTGAATTGTTCAGAAGAAGTATTGAAAAATCAACATCGACAATTTTTTTTAAAATTAACTTGAAAAAATTCGTATTTTTCGCACCCTGCCAAAATCAATTTTCAATTTGATTTTTTTTTTACAAGAAAATGTGCAAAAAATGATTAAAAAATCGATGTCAACAAATTTTGGAAAATGCATTACTTTAGTAAATCCCACATTTTTCGAACCCCAGCCAAAAATTCAATTTTGAAGTTTGGATTTAAAAAATGAAGAAAATATTGTAAAATGTTGAAAAAAAGCAACCTAATTTTCCCATTCTAAAACTATTTTTTGATTTTTTCAGTCCGAAATTGAAAAAGAACTGAACGAATTACAAGGATTGTGCAAATTACGAGAAGCCAGATTACTGGAAAGCAGAAAACTGTACAGATTTTTGAGAGAAGCTGAAGAAGTCGCCGAATGGATCAATGATCAAACCGTAGTTGCTGCTTCGGAAGATTACGGACGAGATGTCGAACACGTTGAACTTTTGATACAAATATGTCTATCCTTCAGTACTCCTTATTTCATATCGAATCCAGATGTATAAATTATACTTTTATTATAGGCATTCGATAATTTCTTGGCCGGTCTAAGCGGAAGCGAAGGTCGAGTACTCAGCTGTCTAGAAACTGGCAAAGTTCTGGTTACAGAAGGGAACCGAGAAAAAGAAAAAATTACTATGAAACTGGAAGAAATTCAGCAACTATGGGATGATTTGAAAGAACTCTCGCATGCTCGTCAAGAAGTACGTAATTTTATTAACCACCATTTTTCAATTCATGGAATTATTTAATTGCTATAATTAATTTTTTAGGCCTTAGCCGGAGCCAAACAAGTACACGTGTTCGATAGAACAGCTGATGAAACCATTAGTTGGATTCAAGAAAAAGATGCATTGTTAATGGCAGAAGACTACGACAATAATTTAGAAACTATTCAAGGCTTGGTTAGGAAACACGAAGGTTTCCAAGCTGATTTGGCTGCTGTTAAAGAACAAGTTCGTATTATCAAATATGATAAGGTCAATATCAAATACGTTTATTAATAATGTCCCAATTAATAGGTCGAAGCAGTAGTTGAAGAAGCCGGTCGCCTATCTGGATTATTCCCCGATGCCAGAGACCACATCGAGGTTAAACACGAAGAAACTCTTGAAGCCTGGACCCAACTTCTCGAACGATCCGAACAACGTAAAGATAAACTCCACCAAACGGAAAAATTACAAGCTTATTTCGACGAATACACCGAATTAATGTTTGTACCTTGAATTTATATTGAAAATATCCGAATACAAACTCGTTTAATTTAATCAATTTATCAATTTAGGGCTTGGATCAATGAAGTAATGGCCAAAGTAACCTCAGCCGAGTTAGCCCAAGATGTAGACGGAGCTGAGAAATTATTACAAAGACACGAAGAACACAGAGCTGAAATTACTAGTCGACAAGATGCCTTCAATAGATTTTACGCGACTGGAAACGACCTCATCAGAAAAGGTCACTTTTTAGGCAACGATATTCAGGAAAAAATTAAAACTTTGGAGTTACGTTACCATTTACTGAATGAGACTTGGAAGAATAGGAGAATTCTGTACGAACAAAACTTGGATACTCAGGTGAGTTTTATTTCTATTTTTTTTTTTTTTTTTTGGATTCGCAATCTAATTTTTTCTTCAATTTTAGATTTTCAAAAGAGAAGCCGAACAACTTGAAAATTGGGTCCTCTCACGCGAACCAATGCTGCATGACGAGAAATTAGGCGATTCTATCAATCAAGTCGAAGAATTAATCCGCAAACATGACGATTTTGAGAAAACCATCGAAGCTCAGGAAGAAAAATGCAACGCTTTGAAACGTATTACTCTGGTAAATTTCGAAAAATTCCAACAAAGTTATCTTAATTCTGAATTTCCATTTTTACCAAAATTTTGAATAATTTTCCAGCTTGAAAAAGCATTCGTCAAACAAAAAGAAATTGAAAAAGTTGCTCGAATCGCTGAAAAAGATCGTCTAGAAAAAGAGAAACTCGAAGCACGAAAACGTCGAGAAGTTCAACGTATTACTGACGTATGTCGAATATTATTTATTTTATTGTGGTATCGAATCATCGAATTAATGTTTTTTTTAATCGTTTGTTTGCAGGAAAGACGTCGCGAAGATCGAAGACGAGTAGATCCTCGTTCTTTGAAAGAAGACATGAACGGCGAAGATGAGTTTGACTCGGATATCAGGTACGTACGTAATATAATCAGCCTCGCCAAGGTTTCTGGAGTGAACATGACTAACTTGCACATAAGCGATGCACGTTTAACGTATTTTTCATCGATAATTTTCAGCTCATACGATTTTAATTAATGGCTGAAATTTTTAAATATTTTTGCATGATGCTTAATTTACAAATAACGCATTTGCATGATGAAATTCAGTGGTGAAGATTCGTCCAAACATTCTCTAGTTTCATTTCCATCATTTCGATCCGTTGATAGTGAAACTAACCGAGATGATGGTAGTAGTGAGAGGTAATTATGTAGTTAGTCTCTTCTTTGTACTGTCGCATTTCTTTTATAACTCTTAATATATTTCAGCAGAGAATATTTCGTAATTTTTTTCCATATATGAAGGAGAAAATAATTGTAGAATTGCATACTTTGCTGGTAGAACTGAACTAATTCTAACAAAAATGCTTTTAAAATCATATTGAAATAGCAGAATGGTAATATCCCCCCTCTCCTCCTGTCACCATCAAACCTTTTTATTCTCTGCTGAAGATTTTTTTATTTTATGACATTTTTTAGATGTTGAAAATGCTTTACTAAAGACTTCTTGTATGATTTACTTACTGAACTGAATAAATACTGTAATTCTTTCTTCGACATTATTGTAATATTTTATTCTCGCCCGGTAGACTGAATTCATCAACATCTCCGGTTGCATATCACAAAGGTGGAGCTATTTCATCCTTATTCGGAGACAGAATAAGAAAAGGTAATTTATTCATGAAGCTACATTCGTAAGTCTGGTTTTAAAAAGTTCTCCATATTTTGAATTTGTAAAAAATTTTGAATGTGCAATAAAATTACGTTTTTTACTGAAAAAAAAAAGAATTGAAAAGTTGTTATTGCGGTCATTGAAACATATGTTTTTACCCCACATTGATAACATTTTACTGCCATTTCAAGGTGTCCTGTGATTTTTTTTGGAGAAACCGTACTCTGATAACACATTGCTATCAGTTCATTCATTTTTAACTCTATTTTTCTCTTTTAAAAACGTTATATTTTTTATCAAAATATACCTAATTCTATTTTCCTTGGTTCAAGAACCCATGGTCAATCGTTTTACAACTATTTACATTATTTTTTCTGAGCGATAAGTGTTGAAAATATTTTTCACTTATTAATCACTTTCAAATTTTCTAGATATCAAAAGAGCAGAAAGTATGAAAGCCGATTACAGCAAGAAACCTCGTCGAACACCCAGCTTTACTACTCGCAGAAGAACGCAGAGTTTCAGAAAATTACAAAAATTAGAACAATTAGATCAGTTACCACCTGTTGAAATTCAAGGTCTACTCGATAGAAAACATGAACTACAAAGTGGCGGCAAGAAAGCCCCCGTTAGATCTTGGAAAACTCTATATACCGGTATAAAGACCACTTCCAGATTAAGGGGGTGGAGAGGGTCGTCATATTTTATGCATTCTAATTCTTTCATCTTGTTTTTTGTAGTGCTATGCGGGCAGCTATTATGCTTCTTCAAGGATCAAGATGATTTCTTGAGCAGTAAAGCAGCCACACCCCCTATAAGTATTTATAAAGCTCAATGTAAGAAAGCTGAAGATTATACTAAAAGAAAACATGTGTTCAGGTTGGTAATCGTGCTCGCAATTTGTGGGAAAATATGACAGCAGGCACATAATTACTTTCGATATTTCAGATTATGCTGCGAAGATGGCTCGGAATTCTTATTTTTAGCAAATAATGAAAAAGAAATGGAAGACTGGGTTAATAAAATACAATTCCACGCCCAGCTCCCTCCTAGTTTGCAATTGCTGAGCTACGACGATACCCAAAAAGTCAGTAATTAATAAATTCAATCACGTAATCGGAAAAACACCTCGAGACGATTCTATGTACACGTTTTCTATACAGGAATTACAATCCAATGTCGAATCATCTCCAGCAGCCGCCCACGATACTTCAAGTTCGAGTCGAGAATCGACACCGGAAGTTCAACGTCGTAAAAGCGGTCCACCGATGAATCGTAATAGTTTGAACTCTAACGATACGTACCATAATAAAGCGGCCATTACTGCTCCTCGTTCAGCTCCTCCTCCAGTACCCGCTAGAACCTCTTCGGCCGAAGGTATCACGGTGGCGTTACGAAATAAACAAAATAATGGTAAGAAAACGCCTGATGGTGGAATTTTACCAAAGAATGTATATTGAATGGTGTTTTCTTTGAGCAGATTTAATGGAGCCTTCAGCTAGACCACATTCGTATCAAATTCAACAATCTAGAGTTATACAAAATGGTAATTCGGATTGGAGAAGGAGTAGCGAGAGTACTTATGATCTTTCTCCGACCAATCATGGTAAATACTCGTATTTCGAATGATAAGCTCATCTTAGGTGATATTTTGGATATATTTTGTTCACGTATTCTATGTTTGTAGAACCTCCACCTCTTCCAACTACCGCCCCGCCATTAAGAAATGTACACAATGCCAAAGAAGCCTGGCAAAATGATTATAGGCACAATTCATGTAAGTGCACTGCTTTTTACTTTGAAATATGCACCCAATTATAATAATCTAATTGAAATAATTTCGAATAATATATCTATTTGGTTTTATTTGCAGCTTATAATGTTGGTGTTATCCCATCGAAACAAGCAATAGTAAGTATTATACGATTGGATAATGGATGATTAATTTTTTCGAATTATTTACTAAAACTTGATTTTATTTGCAGAATAATTCGAATAGTGGTAATAATCGAGCATCTACGTTACCGCCATATATCAGTCCTCCGGTAGGAGCGAATATTTATCAAAACGTAGATCCCATTCAAAGACCACCTAGCGAAAGTTCCAGCGAAAGCGAACACCCAGCTTCGATTTCACGCAAAGACAAACGATCTAGTGTTTTAACCAGTCTATTTAGGAAAAAGAAGGCTACTCATTTGTAATATACTCGAAATTTGTGTCATGTTTTCGTTTCCATTTTATTCGTTTATATTTATTATTCTTTTTATCAAACAAATACATTAGTTGTATTTGTAATATGTGAATTATGACGTAAGTTGCAGGTTAATTTTTTTTTTATAGTTATACATTTTATTTTTACGTACGACCGTATGTATCATTTGATTGTTGTTATTTAAACGTACTTATTGAAAAATAAAACGTTTTTGTACGTTCGAACTGGAGGTTGTTGAATTTTGAAAAATACGTGTAAGTAGGAATATGAAGAATAACTCTAGATAGCTTAAAATAAATGCCGAATTCGTGATCAGCGACATCGAATTAGTCGGAAATGGTGTGAAAAAATTGAAATTTTATTAATTTTCGATAATTGTTCTTCGCCTTTGGAAATTTCTGATAGGCAATTTAATCAACACCAAATGGTGAAAATTAAATGACCATTATCACCATTATCTCGCGGAATAATGCACATACCTAAAATCTGAGTGCATATTCGTGTTCAGTGGTCTCGAATCTGCTCACCACCAAAACTGTACATCTGTACATTTCGTACAAGTCATACTAAGCAATTAAGCATTTTTCACTTTTCATTTTCGTCAGGTTGGCATTACTACGAAACACTAATGCATTGTATATTCAAATTTTATGGCCTCATTATACCCTATTATGCCCCCTCCATCACACCTGTACATTTTTTACAAGTCATACTGTCTATGCGTTTGTCACTTTTATTTTCCTCAGGTTGGTACCACTGGAAAAAACTAATTGCATTTTTAAATTCTATACATATACCTTATTTGGCCCCCTCTATCACCTCTGCACGTTTTCCACAAGTTATAATGTCATATTACGTGTTTGCCAATATTAATTTTCGTCAGGTTGGCGTTACTGCGAAAAACTAATACATTGCATACTCAAATTTTACAACCTCATTATACCTTATTATGTCCCCTCCACCACACCTGTACATTTTCTACAAGTCATACTACGCTTTTTTCACTTTTTGGTTTTTATTTCCTTCAGGTTGGCACCACTGCGAAAAACTAACTACATTTTGAACTTCTACTATCTCATTATACCCTATTTTGCCCCTCCACCAGCCCCATGCGTTTGAAACAAGTCACACTACATCTTTGTCAACTTTAATTTTCCTCAGGTTGGCAGCACTGAGTAAAACTAATTGCATTTTCAAATTCTGCACCCTCATTATACCCTATTTGGCCCCCTCCTCCCCTAATCACGTCTATACGGTTCCAACTTGTAATATAAAAAAAATGTTTTAAAAATGCCTTGTAGAGTATGCAACCAAACTTACTTCGGTGCAGGAGTTGCATAATCACAGGTTTTAAAATTGCCCTGAAACTCAACTCTATAGCTAGACTTGAGTTTCGGAGCAATTTTTAAATCTGTGATTATGCAACTCCTGCACTGAAGTAAGTTTGGCTGCATACTCTGTAAGGCGTTTTTAAAACACTTTTTCATGTTTTTAATTTTTGTGGCATACATGATACAATGACCAAATTAGTTCGTTTTTTTGGTAATAGATGGCAATAGCGCATCATTCATATTTTTTCTACAATTTTATTAATTTTGATTGTTTTTTCACTCAAAATGGCCGTACGAAGTGTCAAATCCATGGTTTTCCAATGCGAGCAATCCATTGGCGCTATTGTTTTCACGATTTAACAATTTTTCGTCAATTTTATTCTTGTTATTAATTCATCATTTTATTTTTTCACTCAAAATGATCGAACGAAGTGTCAAAACCATGGATGAACATTGAAAGTATGAGTTCGATTGCAAAACAGAATGCCAATTCGGATTCAGGGAGTTCAAGTACTCCCTCCTAAACACTTGAATTAAACGCCTATTTTCTATAATTTTTTTCCACCTTGAAAAATGCTCAAAAACGACTATTTTTTGTTGGAAAATCACTGTACATAATCTATACGTACCTCAAACAGTCGTTAATTCCTGCAATTTTGATGTTAGGGAAAAAATTATCATATTTATTCAATTTCCAAATTACTAGTACCACCCATTTCCACGATTAAAATTTTTTTGAATTTTTGATCCAATTTATTTCGAAAAGACATTTACACTTCAAATTTTTAAGGTAGGCACCTGTGCTGTTGACATTTTTTCTTCACGGTACGGCTGCACCGAAATTCGAAAAACACAAGTTGAATAAACAGCGGTTCGTAATCAGCTTATGATTTATTTGTGCATTTTGAAACAAATGTATGGAATACTCAACTCATCCTAAGGTGTTGTGCTGGTAATCCATTACATAGATCAATTGACGATGGTAAAGAAATTCTTTTTTTCATTTCTTCGGATTTCAACTTCCAGCAACCCAAGGAGGACCGAATCTCTTTCCCTTAACTGGGACACTATCCGGTGAAGGCATTGCAGCCAATTGTAGAAAACCAGTCACCATTATAGCACCAATAATTAATAAAATAGTCAATTTCTCCATATTACGTTTACAGAGAAAAACTGTTTGATAGAAATAAAAAATGAAAACTTACTAATTCTTTAGGTATCTGTAATGTATTAGACGTGTGTAAGTTTTAATAACTTCACATAAAGTAGATATAAATATGAAAAGTGGCGAGTGTTTGTACTGAGGTTGATTACACTATCAATAGTCGTTCGTTAACGCGTATTTTTCACAGAAATAAGCATTTCATTATCGATGTACTAGTGGAATTTCCAAATTTTGATAACGAAATGTTACGTACCTACCTGGCGAACGGGTGTTTATTTTCAAAATATTGACATGTTCGGGAGCAACGAAAAAAAAACCAGTGGAAGAATATTTTGCCTATTTTTTTAGTTCAAGGGGCAAATACTCTTCGAAAAAAATCAGAAGGTAGTAAAACAAATTTCAATCATGGAATTAGCTGTAGTAACTTGAAAACTGAACAATGATTTTTTTCTCAGCTCAAAAAATGATGAGGCTACAAACATGAACAATAAAAAAAATGATTCGTAGGAATGAATAGTGCCAACATTTAAAATTGAAAAATTTTAGTTAAGATGATTTTTTGCTCAATTATCATCAAAATTAAAGGTCTAACTATATTCAAAGTAAAGTCAAAATTTCAAAATTCCAAAGATTTTTTAATTTACAATACCCATTACTTTACCCCTTCAATTTTGATGACAGGCAAAAAGTCGCCATGACGAAAAACTTTTATTTTTCAAAGTAGGTACTATCCATTACCTTTTTTGAAATTTTTTTTAGAATTCTTTTGTACGATTGATTCCTTTTAAACTTATTTTGTTGAAATTTGTCTTTGTGACTGCTTCAATTCAGAAGCAAAGCACAAAAACGTCAAATTATGGAAATTTTATTTTAATAATTAAATACCTTTTGATCCAGCCCTTTTGGTCGACGGTCCACCGGGCAATTGCCCGATTTCCCAACGGGCCAGACAAACCCCCTAAACAACGTGAACTGTTATCATTTTCTCTTCAAGGTACGGCTACATTGGAATTCGAAAAACACAAGTTAAAGAAACAGTGGTTCGTAATCAGCTTATAATTTATTTGTACATTTCGAAACAAATGTATGGAATACTGAACTCATCCTAAGGTGTTGTGCTGGTAATCCATTACATAGATCCATTGACGATGGTAAAGAAATTCTTTTTTCCAATTCTTCGGATTTTAACTTCCAACAACCCAAGGAGGATTGCAACCACCAACTATTTCACATTGCAATGTAGCCGCCTTTGCAGCCGATTGCAGAAAACCAGTCACTATTATTGCACCAATAATTAATAAAATAGTCAATTTCTCCATATTACGTTTACACAGCAAAACTCATCGATAGAAATGAAAAATAAAAACTTACTAATGCTTTAGGTACCTGAAATGTATTAGACGTATGTAAGTTTTAATAGCTTTACATAGAGTAGATGTAGATAAATATGAAAAGTGGCGAGTGTTTGGTACTTAGGTTGATTATACTATCAATAGTCGTTCCTTAATGCGTACTTTTCACAAAAATAAGCATTTCATTATCGATGTATTAGTAAAATTTCCAAATTTTGATAACGAAATATTACGTACCTACCTCGTGAAAGGTTGTTTATTTTCAAAATATTTATATGTTCGGGAGCCACGAAGAAAAAACGGTGGAAAAATATTTTGCCTATTCTTAAAGTTCAAGGGGCAAATACTCTACGAAAAAAATCAGTAGATAGTAAAACAAATTTCAATCATAGAATTTCAAAATTCCAAAGATTTTTTCATTTTTCATACCTATTACTTTACCCCTTCAATTTTGATGATAGGCAAAAAGTCATCATAACAAAACATTCAGTTTTCAAAGTACTATTCATTACTCTCATTGAAATTTATTTTAAAATTATTTTCAAGGATTGATTCCTTTTTAAAATTTTTTTCTGAAATTAGTCTTTGTGGATAATTCAATTTAGAAGCAAATCAAAAAAACCATCAAATTATGGGAATTTTATTTTAATGATTCAATATATTTTTTGATCCAATTTTTCTTAAAATTACACTTATTTCTCCTTAAACCTCAAAGTTTATTAGGTCTGGTGTTCCTGGTCCTGATCTGCAAGGAAACTTTTTTCTTAGTGGTAGGTACCCGATTGTATACCAATACGAGAAGTACAAATTTAATCAGCAGTAGATAGCTAAATTGTGCTTATAATTTATTTGTGAATTTTAAAACATAATATATATGAGCTGAAAAATTTATTCTAAATACTCGTAGGTGCTGTGCTAGATAATCGATAGAATCATTAAACATGAGTTTGAAAAAATTCGTTTTTTGGACCCGAATCATCGTATGCTCTTCTTTGTACTTTCAATTATCCACCATGATCAAAAGGATTGCACTGATTTTGGCCAGGGCGACATGAAGCAGGCAATGCCATAGTCAGTTGCAAAAAAACAGTTACCATCATTACACAAACAAATAAAAAAGTCAATTTCTTCATATTAATTGCGTTTAAAAAAACGAACTGATTTAAATAGGTGAAAAACGAAAACTAATTATCAAAACAATAACTTCACCAAAAGTAATTAAAAGTAAAGTGTGGCGAGTATTTATACTCAGCTTGATTATACCTAAGTAAATAGGTACTGTAATTGTTTTGACATTTGATTATTAATGTCATGGTCAATGCTTAGGAGTTCTGAGAAAATTAAGCATTTCTTCATTGGCATAATGAATTTCTAAAAAATTGATAACAAAAAATTACGCACCTAACATCTATTACAATAAGTAAGTACTTGATTAAATTTTCAAATGTTGTTATAGGCTTCCACTTTTCAGTAGGTATGATGAAACATTATTATTTTCATGTCACCTGCAAAGTCTGTCATGTGCATTTGATCAACGTATGTAGGTCTAGGTAGTTTTGTTTCTCGATGATTTATGATATTTGGGACATTTTCAGAACACTGATAACAAATTCCACGAATGGATTGCAAACTCGCGACGAATTTTCTTTTTATTATTTCTTTTTGAAAGAGAACTAGGAGTAAATGAAGGGAGGGGAGTACTTTTACTGCAAGTGAAGAATGTGATAAAGAGGTATAGAAATTATGTCGAAATTTCGAAAATCTAGAAGACCTCTCTCAGCTCTGTAAATAGTTGGAAAAATAAAATTTCTCCTAAAAGGTCTAGGTTGAATCATGTAAGTAGGTATATTTTTTGAGCAATTATTATAGTGAATTCATAATTACACGAATAACTACATATAATATGATTTTTTTTAAATCTTTATTTCTTGAAGACTTAATAGAAAGGTAAGAATTTTGACGCCAAAAATATATTTCGATTAAAAAAATTGAAAATTTCATATTGCAGTCTTCCCAACTTTAGATTTTTGTAAAAACAGATTTTCATCATGAAAAATTACAAAATTTAAATTTATTACAAAAATCGAAAGTTAGTAAGACTGCAATGGAAAATTTTCAATTAGCTGATTTTCGAGTATCGAAGATCAGCTATTAAAATTGACCCGATGGTGGGACTTGGGGGTGGGAGTGAAATTTCTCGACGTTTCATGACTAAATAAGACCCCTGGTATGATTTTCGCAGTTTGGTATTTCTTTATATAATTGAAAGACTTGATCCAAAGAGGGAAAGAAGCAGGACTTGAAATTAACGTGGAGAAAACAAAAATAATTACCAACGAGGGAAAAACTGGGAAAGTGCAAATAGAAGGGAAAAGTGTCGAACTGGTTGACAAAATCATTTATTTAGGAGGGACTATTGGAAACAAAGATATGAATAAATATGAAACAGAGAGACGTATAACGCTGGGGTGGAAAAAATATTGGTCATTGGGTATGATTTTCAAGGGTAATTATAGTAATAGGGCGAAAAGCATGGTCTTTAATGCTAACATTGTGCCGGTAATGACCTATGGAGCACAAACATGGTCTCTTTCAAAACAGTTGGAAAATAAAATTAGAGTAACACAAAACACCATGGAGAGATCAATGCTAAATTTTAAAAGAAAAGACAAAATTAAAATTTTGAAAATCAAAAAACTTCTAAAATCGAGTTTGGATATAGTAAAGGTAGCGAAACAAAAAAAGTGGAACTGGGGTGGACATTTGGCAAGAATGGGGAATAAAAAGTGGGCAAACAAATTAACTTTTTGGCAAAACTTTGGCAAACGGAGTAGAGGAAAACAAAAATTGAGATGGAGGGATGGATTTAAAAACCTTAT